>CAODLS010631806.1:0-22293 GCA_948243855.1 Flueggea neowawraea
CGATACTTGTAAAAACAATCAAAGTGATTTCATCATCCTTTATACTTACAAGATGATGGACATAGTGAAATTTTCTTACTTCCACATCTATAGACATTACGATCCATAAATGTATTGAGTGGTATACTCCTCCTCCTTGAATTCAGTCTTCGTCAAATTCAAAGGGCACAAGCTTTTGCTCTCAGAGTACACGCTAAATAATCATAATCTAGGATTTACATTTGTTGCCGCCTAAGCTCAACATATGTGCTCGTATGGCTCGGCATTAATCGACTTTATAAACAGTAAATATCATAAATAATATGACAAACAACAAGACATAATTGCACAACAGTAAGTCATAACAATGCACATATATTTACTATCCAACCAAAATTAAACTAGCATAACATCTTATTAAGTTTTGCATCGAAATATATACTATGTGTACATTTACCATCTCGATCTTAATAATTAACCATATTATATTTAATTTATAGATAATAAATAATGACTGTTTAGATTCACTTTTAAAGTCCACTTGACTTAGGGGAATCTATGTTGATCATCTCAATTATTTAGACAAACTCAATAATTAGACAATATATTCAACATATAAAATATTGTATATTAAATTAAGGTAAATCAACATAACAATAAGCCAAAAAATAACAAATGAAATCAATATCATTTATTGAACCAACATGATATCCAAACAATCAATTTCATTGTTAATACACGTACATTAACATTGATCAGCATTAACACACGAATAATACTTAAATATCTCCATTATAATTCCAAACCCATATAGCACTAAGCTTATACCTACCAATTTGATACATAATGGACCACAACCCAATATGTTATAACAGAATTCAAAAGTGGTTATACCAAATTTTCAAAGAATTCTATAAATCAAACGACCATAAAATGAATCTACCACTTCTCATGATATTTCTTCGGGATCATGGTTTAATATTGGACATACCAATGTCAAAACGTTTTTATTTTCTAGAATCTCCAAGTATCTTTCCAAGATACTTAGGGAATCATATTTTCATAAAATTCTAGTATGGATCAATACATTTAATCAATATTGGTGATGAAAATCATAATTTCTTATGAAGTAAACGAACCTTCATCACCTATGCACACTTATACACAATTATTTTATTCTCTTTATAACCTCCACAATCTCAAAATACTAGTTTTGGGACTCGTGCCAATTCTCCCTTAATTCGCACTTCCTCCGATGCAACATGGTTTTACCTCATTTGCATATTCGTAATAAATTACAAATAAAATGGGTATATAAGCACTCGCGTATTCCCCAAATAATTGAAATCTCATTTCAATTATCTAAATGAGAACCATGTTTGCATGTTTTTAAAATCAATTATTTTGAAAACTAATTTCCAAAATAATTATTTGTAGAAAGCACATTTTTCACAATTTTTAAACCACTTTTAATATTCAAAAAATTTGGATAAATAGTTTTGAAACTCAAAAATTGTCAAAAATATGTAAAAAATTCCAGCAAAATCTAAATTTTAATTCTGCCAAAAATTTGACAAAATTTGTAGGTCGGGACACGTGTCATCCTCCGACACGCGCCACGTGTCCATTCCATGCACGCGCGACTCCAGATTCTGCCACGTGTTGTCGTCGTGTAGAGACACGTGTCACAATTTCATTTGTCCAACAATTGGATGACGTGTATGCCACGTGTAAGTTTCTCATTAGTACACTTGGCAAATCAATCCAAAAATTTATTTCGGAAGCTTTCGCCATGTGTCGATCGATGAGTGGTCCACGTCTCGATCAACTTTGACCAAAACTATTGCTCCTCCAAGTGTCGCGTTATGAGTGAGCCGTGTGGACGAATCACAACTAGTCATGTCACCATTCTTATCAGATGAAAAATTCATCTGTAAGCTTCTCACTTAGTATTTTTTGATCAGTTTTTTGTCGATTTGATGACCTTCCTGATAGAATTTCGCAACGAAACTTGGGTAACTAATGTTTTTGAGGTCGTTGATCTCAAATCTTTTATCAAAATTTTGAAAATCCAACTTTCAGTTTTCGGCTCCAGACGGAATTGAACCAAAAAAGACTTTTAGAACAAAAAGTCGAATACAATAAATTCATGGTAGATATTACAGACAAAGACCAACAAGAATTTTGAATAATAATCCAAAATTCGCTCTCCGCTCTGATACCACAAAAGAATCTTGCTACCGGCTTAACAGATAAACAATATATAATAGTAAGTTCGAGTTACCTACATCGATTCCAGCGGACGCTTGACCCTAACCAGCGGCGGAAGACAACAAGATCAGGATCGTTTGATGTTGGTCTCGCGAGCAAACCACGGTCGGGATGGCAATTGGAGTGCTCGTCTGTTTCACAGCCTAAATGCCATGTGGATCGGGACCATCGACGGACGAAGGACGAGTGAAGAGAGGTGGCATGGAGCAAGCAAGATCACTTCTCCTCCCTCTCTCTCTCTTTTTTTTCTCATGTTGGAGGAAGTGTGGAATGGAAGAAAATGAAATTCATTCTTCCATTCTTAATATATAAGCTCTTAAATGGGTTTTGGGCCCAATGGACTTAGCACATGGCCGTAAGGGTCCATCTCAATTGGACTCGACAATTGATCTTTGTCCATCGTCTCGGTTCATACCTTGACTGACCGAGTTTGGTTCACTTGTCATGAACGGACCGCTTTTTCCAACAATTGTGATAAATGTAAAAAGGACATTTTTTTTACCCTTCAACATACTGTCTTTATACCTGTAATGATAGTCTATAACACAGGTCATTGATTGTGTGACGATAATTTTGTAGGAGTTTTGTCGAGCCACTGATTTGGTGATTGTAACTTTAATAAATTTAACATACTAATAAAAAAGAGTGTAATATATTGATTTGGTAAATTGAGTATAATGAAAAGGTAAATAGAGCAATTTTTTTTAGAGTTGCAATATATTGAATATGTTATATGCCAAACTAATATATATATAAAAGGAATTTCAAGAAGGAAAGAAGTAACTTGCATATATATATCTAACTAGTTCCAAATACACAGTTATGAGTAATATACGAAGCATATCTTGCTGCTATATTATACAAGGTGTTAGGTACTGATCTAGTTGAAGATGGACCTCCTTGTGTAGTGTAAAGGCATCAAATGGTTCACAGAAGAATTACAGTTTGAGGTTTGAGATGACACCGATGAATTTACAAATTCGATCAGCTCAGGCAACCAAACTGCATCTCTTACTTGCTTCAGTGTCTGTGTATGCAACAGCTCCTGTCCCATGCACCTTATATCTATCTGTAATTCAAACCAGTCCATCACAAGGTTAATTTCTGTTGTTAGTATTAATAATATGATTCGAGTAGAATCAAGAAAATTTAACTTTATTTAAAGCTGCTCAATATTGGTGAATTAAGGATGCATTTTTAACTTTCTTTTTGCTTTTCAGTTTTCTGAAAAGAAGAAAAATTAAAAAACATGCTTTGAAGTTTCAATGTTTCTTCTCAAAAAAGATTAGTAAGAATTCAATTTCAAAACAAAAATTTACAACGAAAGAAAATAAAGGTTAAAAGTTATCGACAGAAAGTGAAAATTATGGAAACAACAATATTATTCTTTATTCCTGTCCCATAAAAGGATTAGAGGAATAACCAATAGTAGCTTATCTGTCGGGTGTGATCATGTTAATTTTTTTTTACTACAGAATGTTCGAAAAACCATAACTAACTTTGATGAGAGCAAAATTTTGTCACTGTAGCACCAACCACCCCGACAAAGCGGGAGGGCCAATCAGTAGCTCGAAGCCCGTTTTTGAAATGAAACTTAAATGCATTTGAGATAATACTCCCTTGTGAACTCCAATCTACGTCCTCAATTAAGCTACCAACCCTATGGAATAATACTGCTTTTTTTTTTAAACAGGGATAATGGAATAATATTCCTTATTAACTTTAGCCATTTTGCTATTGATACTAATTAAATATAGCAGATTGATTTTTTTTAGATTAGATATAAGTTAAAGAAAAAAGTAGCTCGTACTATATTCTGCCTTCACCCACAACCTTTACTGATTTATTTTTTATTTTTTTAGTTTTTCATGAATGTATTGCCAGTTGCCACCCCATTATTCACCACTGATTATAACAAGTGTAGATAAGCATTTTTCAAATATATTGGAGATTTATCACTAAATCAACAGTTTGTTTATCGTTTTTAGTATATATAAAAATGGGTAATGATGAACTTAGTTTTGAGAGGATCTGATCATGATAAGCTATAGAGAAAGCAAACAGACTTTTTTTTCCTTCAAAAGCAACCTCGATCCGTCTTGTTCATACACCTCTCTCAATAATTATCATATCGTCCCTCCCCAGACATAATTGGTACAGCTTAAAACTTTTTTTCAAGATTGACAGAACCCAAAACCACATGTCTGTCATTTCTACAAGAATTTTAAAGAACTTTGTCAGAAGCCATGCACCCATAAAGTGACCTACAATGGAGGCCTCTCAAAAACCCTAATCTTTGACATGAAACGGCTACCATCTGCAAGTTGCATGCCAATAATGTAGCCTACACCACTACATATTATTTATCCCAATGTTATTACTTTACATGAACCACGTAAAAAGAATAGGATTAATACATAATTTACCCTCCAAACTTACACGATTTTTTTTATTGTCATTTTAAATTTTTTGACTGTTCAATTTATACTTTAGATTTATTTAAATTATCTCAATTACCCCCGATCTTACTTAAATTGTCTCAATTATCCCTTAAATTTGATTAAACTGGACAATTTATCAACTTTTCTTGATTCATCACGGGTTTATTACAAGGCTTCTTTTTATTTTTTAACCTTCTATGTTTAATAACGATAACTTGAAGGTAAACTAGAGAATTTTGAGATTCAAACACATTAGAAAAATCCTTAGTTAAGAGGATTTTGATAAGCTCAGAGAAAAATTGAACATTCAAAAAATTTAGGATGACAGAAGAAGAAAACGTACAAATTTAGAGGATAAATTATGTATTAAGCCAAAAAAATAAAAAGTAAAGACCTTGCCATCTCGACATAACGGGTTTGTTTGGAAATGAGTAATATATAACATATATTTTTGTATAATTAATTTTATTAAAAGTTGTATCGATTTCTCTATTTTTTTATTATTGATTCATCCCCAACCATTACAAAACCTACAATATATACTATATATTACTAATGTCCAAACAAGCTCAACAACTATCACTGCCATCATTTCTTTCTTTCTTTAATTATATAATTTTGCTAGATTCATTTAAAATTTTAGCATTCAACAAATTGAATTTTCAGTTTACAAATAGTTTTTTTTTTATTTTGATAAGTCGATTCTTGAAAATTTATTCCTCTAAACTGAAAAAGTCCAAAAAAAAACCAAAGCTAATAGGTGCACGACCTTGGGAGATTGCAAATGTAATTCAATCTATCAAAAAACTTAGATAAACTAATCCATGTCCAACCTAAAAATTATCACCATGAAAAAATTAGATGGCCTGCACTACATTATTTATGATATTGCATTCATAATCTTTCAATTATCAAAAGGAAAACCATTGTTAAATAATTTTAAGAAATAGATTTTTTTATTATTTGTCATTCAATCTTTTCGATGTAGAATTTATTTCGTGAATGTAAAAAGTTAGCAGAACTCCAAAAAAGAAATTATTCTTGTGGAAACCATATCAGGATAAAAAAATTAGTAAAAAGGGAAAGAAAAAAAATAGAGTACCTCAGCTTCGTTGGAGAGACCAAGCTTCGTAACCAGGTACTTCTTAACCATGAAAACGGTCACGTTCTCGTCTCTTTTCCCCAATGCAATGAAAGAAGAAAACAAACACCAAAACCCAAAAACAAAAGCAACGTCAGCTTTTCATTCATTTTTCTTCAAGCATCATCATTAGCATGTAGAATTTTTTTTCTTTTATATCTATATCCCATATCTATGATCCGTAGCTATATTATATGACACTGACACCACAGACCATACAAAGATATGATATGTTCTTTCTCGTGTATATGTTAACATAAGTATATATGTGTGTATCTATTGCACGTACGGCGTCGTCGAGATTGATTATTAACTTACTTCACTCTTATGTACGCTTTCGGTATTTGTGGAAGTGCCTCTCCTTCCCTGCCATTTTCAACATACACACCAATTATATAACTTGTCAAAGAAATTCAAAGTTAATCCAACACAACTTCTTGATACATTCATGAAATCATCGAGGTTACAATATATAACTGTATCAGAATTATCTCCGACGTCAAAGTGTTGAGGATTTCAGAAAAACAAAATATTGAAAAATCAGGAATATATATGTAAAATCAAAGTGTGATTAAGTGCAAAAGTGGAAAGAATTGATATGCGAAGACAAAAAAAGAAAGAAAGATAATGTTCGTGTTTGAATAGAGACTATGCATATACTTAAATACATTTGTAACATAATATGAATGAACAATACTAGCATATTAGCTAGATCGGTACTAGAGTCAGTTCTAGTACTAAAAGCTGGAGGATTTGATTTCAGTCAAAGCAAATAAAAAAAATAGCTAGATCATATGGAAACGGTTACCTTCTATGTGCAATTTACAAAATCATAGAAGAATCTATGTAATAAAATCACAAGATAATTGAAAAATAATAAGCAAACTGAATCATGATATTTATGAAGACCCAAAAAAGGAGTTCAGAAGGGTGGGTAAAATAAATAAGAGACCCTTCTGAAAAAACTATCACATAGAGAGAGATAGAAACATCAAAAGTGTTCAACATGAACAAATCATCAATAACATATGTAGTGAGAGAGAGTAGTGAGAGAGGGGAACAAAGATTTATGTTGTAGCTCTCTTCATTTTAATGATTACAAATGTAGAAGAAGGCCAAACTCACACTCAAACCAAAGTCTAGAAAAAGAATATATAGACCCACAAGAGAGGGAGAGAGAAAGAATTGGAAATCAATATAATCATGATGATGGGGAAGAGATTGAAATATGGTTCGATCATTCATGCCTTGAAATATGGTTGAATCATTCATGACTCACCGGTTCGTAGAGGAGCGGAGAGTGAACCACAAACCAGCACCAGAAGAGTGGGGCATTACAACTCTTGTTGGTCCACAATGACGACTTTGATCATTTCGAACCGGCCACATTGGCCGGTCATAGCAACCATGATGATGATGAAGAATTTCTTGACCACCACCGCCACTATAGTGATAATTATTATTACTACCACTATGTGGTGGTGCCCCCATAATATCTACTCCATAATTATGATCACCATCACCAATCAATCCCCCTGTCTCTAACCCTAACTTTACTCCTTTCTCACCCACTTCCAAACCTGAATGATTGTTATAAGCTCCAAAACAAACTTCTTGATTTTTCTTGCATTTGTTGCTGCTACTATCTCCTAATCCTAACTCCAGCCAGTCTTTTTCTTGAATTTCTTCTCCTACTACTTCTGAAGGGTATGAGTAGTATTTTAGTGTTTTGTGTGAAGAAGAAGAGGAAGCCATGGTTGCATGCTACTTTCGTAGGATTTGTGTTCTATAAGATAAGGAAAAAAAAGGGTAGTTTTTGGTTTGGCCCTTTATGAAGGCCAAACTCTTTCTTTTTTTTTTCAGTGTTAAACTACAACTGCTTACACACACAGAAACTCATACCAACAAGAAGAACCCCTCTCACCCGATCGCTATATAGCAAGTTCCATCTTAAAAAAAAATGCTTCTTTTGAATAAAACTAAATATAACTGTAGAGAGACTTGAATCTTGGTTACTTTGTGTTTTAATTTTTTGTTTTTAATGTGTTGCGTTGGTTATCATGGCTCATGGGATTGGGATTGGTAAAAATCTTTCAATGAGAGAGAATTATAGAGAGAAAGGCACAGTGAAAGTGTTGCTCTTTTCCGAGGCACAAGTGGTCTGTGTGTGTCTGTTTCTCTTTCTTTTAGTTATTTTCATATTTTCTTTCTTGTTTCTTCTTGTCTTCTGCATCCGAAGATGATTAAACCTAGGGTTTTTCTTGTTAGTCTATAATACCATGGACACCAACTCAACCTTGATTGCTTTGCTTTTTAGTATCTCACCTTGTTTTCCCAGTCATTCATATGTAACCCCTTAATTAGGGTAGTTATTTGTAATTCGCAATAGAGTTGAGTTGCTGATTTGTGGATTTGATGACAGTGGATTTAATGACAATAGTAGCTTGCTGCTGTGGTGCGGTTCTGGGTTGATGGATTCTACAAAATATAAATGTGTTTATGAGGAATCAATCCAATCAAAACTTTCATTAATTATTTATTTAAAAAATTAATTAATTCAATTTAATATGTTTAATAACTAACGTTGGTAAGGTTTTAATTCAAGTTGTTATACTCAAAAACCATATTAAGTTGTTTAGGAATCAATTCACCTAAACTAGGTGAGCTTTGATCATATACACACTCTCCAACAGTATTTCCCGGTAATGGATTGCACAAATGTACGTACATTAAAACAACTAAATTTATAGTTTCACAAAAAAAACATACCCCTCAAGGGGAGCCTAGCGGCAATGGACAGTGTCCTCACTTCGGGTGCGCATGTTCGAGCTATTGAGAGAGCAATGTAATCCCGGGCAGCCTTGGTTGTCATGGACGCGTGTCACACAATAGAGCTGGATTGATCAGGTCTTGACCTGTTAGTCTTCAATGAGGTGTTGCGGTGACCACACTATAGCTCTAAAAACATTCCGCAGTGAGGAGTATTGTCTGTATGATAACGCCCAACAAAAATATACTATTACTAGTCGTACTTGGCTCTCCTTTACCTCTAAAAAAACACATGGAGCATAAATTGGTATAAATTGTTAATGAATTAATGTGTCATGTTATTACTACATATTGTGCTTATTAAGATGATTTCTTATAAAAAAATGTTATTACTATATATTCACGGTAACCAATTTGAAAGAATGTTAACATGGGTGATCAAGTCGAAGATTAATCACTAAGGATTTATTTTCTTGTTTTTCTTTTTTTAATAAGCATGATTTTTGTATGTTTGTACAAGCATTTCATGATTTCTCTAGAACATCTTTTTATGTTGTCGATGAATAAAATCCGGACAACTTATAAAAAAATAGTAACTGCATTAGAAAAAAGACAGTTTGGCAACAATTTACATGTTTATCAATTAAATTAGAAAGTATTATCAATAGGTATCAGAAATTGATTACCAAAATAATAAGTTTCTCTACTGTTTTTTGACTATTTAGTTCAAGCACTAGTTATTTCTAGAGGTTGATTGTTAAAAAAATTTGTGATACTTTCTTAATTTTGGTATTATACATTTGATTTTTACTAGAGCAAATAAATCAAAAATAACTTGAATTTTAATGTTTTTATTAAATTTATTTTGTACTTTAAAAATATCAAAAAAATCTTGAACTTTGATAATTGTATCAAATCTACTCCAGAGGTAGAGTTCTGTTTATTTCAATAGTTAAGTACTGTATTGACATGCACACGTGCCACATGACATATGGACACGCCATATCATCATATTATATATATGGATATGCCAATATGACACTTAATGATAGAAACAAACAGAATATTGTCATTGGGATAAATTTGATACAACTCTAAAAATTCATGATTTTTTTGATATTTTTAACGTATAGACTAGCTTGATGAAAGTATTAAAGTTTAATTTTTTTTATTTATTTACCTTTTTACCACTACTATTAATTAATCTATCGAACATAAGCATGCATCCAGCTAGTTGTACACTATTTCTAAATGAACACTTTATGAAGATGTGAATATGATTTGAGAGTTAAACCCACGTAGAATGAAAGAAATATGTGTAGTTGAGAAGACAGAGTACGTTGCTGGTGCTGTAGTGGGGTGGGGGTCAAGTCAAGAACTGTGACTCCTAATCCGCACCATCTTTTTTGTCTGCCTATACTGCTATTGTAGGGCACGAAGTGGGCTTCAATTTCACAAAAAGGGCAGATAACTTACACTGTTTCTGCCTTCACTATGTCACGTATTTGGTTCAGCGAAAAGAAACTAACCAGCGTCTCCACAGAAATATCATGATCATGACCATATTGTTGGTTAATGACCTCGGTTCTTGACCAAACATTGCCGGTTATAATTAGTTTTTGTTTTAGAAATCAATCAAAATCCAACTACTCTAATATCATTAAATTACAAATTTATTTATTGAACATAATCATTAATTAGTTGGGTTTATAAGGAACTTTGTTTTCCGTCAAAAAAAAGGCAAATTTGTTGTCTTCAGGATTATAAGTCGCAACTTGCAAGTTCCAACTTCCAACAAGCATAGGGAATCACATTGGAAAAATAATATGTTTATAACAAAATAAAATATTAAATTTTATAAATATCATCTCAAATTTTTAACTATAAAAAATACTAAAAAATAAACACATCTAAAAGATACACTATTGTGAGAAATTGATTTTTTTTCCAAAAAAATAACTTCCAGCTAGATATCGAGTTTTTTAAATATTAATATAAATATCTGATTTTTCAGAAGGTGTACAATGATTTACACAGGTCTACAAAAAGAAGTTCACAATTTTTTTTATAAAGTTGATTTAATGAATTTTCGGAAGATGGTTAATAATTTTTTAAAACTTAAGCTGATTTATTGATGTACATAGCTATATGCAGATTTCGTCGAAGTATACGATATTTAGAAATTTTAATTTATTTAATGATTGTCAATTTGGTATACATAAGTGTACGTCCTCAAAAGTTTACACAATCTGAAATTTATGTGTACAAAGGTGTATACAACATGAAATTTAGGTGTACAAATGTGTTATTTTACAAACGTAATTACTAATTTACAATTCCATGCAAAACTAAAGGACTTAACATAAGAAACACAAAACCCTAGCCGCCACCAACATATTATCAAACCCCAAATTGCTTTCGGGAATCTATCTCTGCCACCGGTTCGCATAGTGTCACGATCTTTCCAGGCCATCATCGTTCCGCACACCGTGTTCGTGGTTCACCTCGTTTCATGATCTACTAGTCTTTGTCATTTTGAGGTAGAGAGAGGGGGAAGAGAGGTATGACCATATTTCGTGATTTCTGTTGCAACCTAGTGCTTGTCGAGACGCAACACGAATCTCTTCCTCTGACGTTTCAGATCGCTCTTTTCCAAAGTGAAGGTCGTTGTCGATTACGTCGATTCTAGATCAGAGGTTGTAGTCAACCTCGTTGTCGATAGAGAGGAGGAGAAGAAAGAGGGACAAGAGAGAGAGACAGAGAAGAAAGACGGGGAAAATAGGGTTGTTAGGGGTTGGCAGGGAGAGAGAGGAAGTGAGAAAAACAAGAAGAGAGAGAACAAAAGTGAGAAAATGAAGGAGAGAAATTCGATTTTATCTGATTGACTCTAGCATTTTCGAGATTCAGTTTCAAAATTGTGGCATTTGCAAAAAAAAAGTTTGAGCGTGTTTCCATTTTAAAATTTTAAAAACATGTCGCCCTATTTGCACAATTTCGTACTTTAATTATGACAATTTGTGTAATTAAGTTGATTACATTGGCAATTTATTGATATGGGCAAAAATCATTATCCTAAGCTCTGTTAAGGTATTGCCTTTGTTTGGCTATCTTTTATTAGAGTTTGGATAGGTCGAGCCTCTTTATAAATCCAAATTAGATCCACAATAAGTTTTCTCTAATTTGATGTTCAGCTCAGAGATAACTCGGTTGTTCTTAGTCTACTCTTTTTTATTTTTAAAATTACAAATTTGTATCTAGCCCATATCTCACATCAATTGAACTATATCAAATAGAGAAAATGACAATTTTATTAGAAAAATAAATATTGAATTTGACAAATAATCCCAACCCAAACACATTCCCTCAAGTGGAAACGAGTGTGAAACTTCTCTAAAAAATATCAAATTTATAAATAGGGATAAAACACGCTATTTTTGCGAGAAATTAATTTTTTCACAAAAAAATAAGCAAAAAAACTGATTTTTCCAAAAAGTCTTCAAAAGATCTCCAAATGTCTCAAAAGGTCTATAGAAGTGTTCAAAAGATAGAAAAAACGAAAAGAGAGAAAAATGATTTCCAGACAAAAAAAATATCTGATTTTTTTCAAAAGTCTCTAAACCAGAAAGTCTTCAAATGTCTTCAAAGTTCTCCAAAGGTCTACAAAAGTGTTCACAATTTTTTTATAAGAAATTTAATTTAATGAATTTTTGGTGTAATATTTTTTTTAAAATTAAGCTGAATTATTTGTATATATATGTATTCGGTGTACACGATATTTACAAATTTTAATTTATTCAATGGTAATGAATTTGGTTAACATAAGTCTACAAAGGTCTTCAATAACATACGAATAGTCTACAAACAATATCCTTTTAAACTTGCATTTTTTTGAAGCCTAACAAAAGCATACATGGACAAACAATATTTTTAAAGACTTTGAAGGCACAAGAATTACTCTAGAGGAAAGTGAACATTGTGATTGGCTCTTTTTGCCCTTTCTTGCAAAAACACAACACTTAAACAAATTGTTAGTAATAAGAGTGTGTGTGTGTGTGCGTGTGTAAAATAAGCTAAAGTAAATGAAAAGAAAAGAGAAAGATCAAGCACAATTTTATAGTGGTTCGGCCAATTCTCGGTGCCTACGTCCACTCTTCAAGCCTTAGCTTGAGTTCCACTATATTAGCCACTAAGGATCTTTCTTACAACAACCACTTTCAAGTTAAGTGAGAACTTAACCCTTACAACTAGTTGATTTCGGTTCAATTATAAACCAAGTGGAAACTATGCAATCACTCCTTGATTGCACTTCCTAACTCACACACAAGTGTTTACAAACTCTTTCAAGGATTACAAATGAGTAACAGAGTGGTCGGATTTTTGTATATGTGGATGAAGCAAACTACCCACAACAAAGACTATTTTTGAGCACCAAATGAAGAATTGATATAGCAAAGAGTTAGGTGCCCTCTTCTATCCTTTAAGCCTCTATTTATAGTAGTAAGACACTCTTCAAGTTGATTGAACCATTTGAATAGTGTAGAGACCTGTTGAAAATCAATCAAGTTAATATTTTGAAGTTGACAGCTTTCACTAGTCGACTACCAAGTTCATTAGTCGACTACCAAAGTCAATTTTCAGTTCTACTAGTAGTGTTAGTCGACTACCAGCTTCAATTTTCACTTATGTCCATAGCGTTAGTCGACTACCGATATTCATCAATTGACTAAAGAAGATACATATCCGTTAAATGAACGTTGTCTTTGAAATGTATGACTAGAAAACCATGTGAATGTCATCTCGAGTCAAATTGAACAACCATGATCTTCACTAGTCCACTACCGAGTGACTTTGCTCCATTAGTCGACTCTTGCCTTCATTAGTCGACTACCAACCCTTTTATGTTGGTTCTGTCTATCCGACAGTTGACTCTTGAACTTTGTTAGTCGACTATCCAAGGTCTTGAACATCTTCAATTGTTTTCTTCATGGGTCGACTCTTAGTCGTACCAACATGATTTTCTTCACTTTTCTTAGTCATCTTTGATCTTGGATTTATTTTATTTCTTAAAAACTATCTTAATAAGTTTTGTTCATTAATCAAAACATAAAGAGAATCAAATGTGAACCATGCTTGGTTCAAAAGACTTTCATGAAAATTTTTGAGGACTGAGGACTATTTGTATAATTCTGCAACATCATAGGGACAAAACAATTATTTTGAATACAAGAGGGCATCTGCTATGGTTTTGCAACCCTAGTCGCTGCCCCCTGGCCCTTTAGTACAGAACATGTACGCTTGACTATCGCCGCCTCTCTCTATTTGGTCTCGTTCTCCGTCACAATCTACGCCCAAATATCGAAGAGAACGCCAGAAGCTCAACAACACCCTAGCCATCGTCGCCTCTCGCCATCTAATCTCGTTCTCCATCAGAATCTCCGCCCAAATCACGAACATAATTTCAGACACTTGAACAAAACCCTAGTCGCCTCCGCATCCGCCTCTCTCCATATGGTCCGTCATGAGATATAGTTTGGGGAAAACGAAGCGACGTTCTCCCTCGCAAACACATGCATTCATAACCGCGAATAAAGCCAAAGAAGGTTGAGATGCTGAAAAGAAATTGAGAAGAGAGAGTGACGAGAGAAGAGTAGAGAAAGAAGAGGATAGCAGAGGAGAACAAAGAAGAAGTGAAGCCGATAGATCGCGAAGAGGAAGTGAAGATATCTGACGATGAGAGGGAAACCGAGAAGAGAGAGCGATAAGAGAAGAGTCACAAAGGAGAGGGAGAGGAACATAGCAAGAGAGCGAGAATGTAACGGGAGAAATGAGGAGAGATAATAAAAATTCAGAAAATGGACGCTAAATTTTGTTTTATTCTATTTAATTTTGGCAATTTTTAGAACATGTTTCATTGTGGTGACATTTATAAGACAAGATTGATGTATTATGTTGTTTTCTAAAAATTCGAAAATGGTAGTTCTATTTGTGCAAATATACGATTTAAATTATGACATGTGCCATAATTAACTCTATCATTGATCGCACACATTGTTAAGCGTAAAATTACAACTTCCATTACTCTCACATAACATGTGGAAGCCAAGGTTAATTCAAGAATCACGCAAAGACCAAACAAATGAAAAGATTGATGTTCGTTGCTCCCATGATCCACTCTGACCATGCTTTGCTTTACTTCCATTTATTTCTCCCTCTCATTTCATTGGGTAAATTACACTTATTTTAAAGGAAGCCAAACTAATACTTCAAATGCTACTTCTTGTTTGACTACTTTCTAGAATAATTTTTTTAAAAGAAAAGAATACTATTTTTTTTACCTTTCAAAAAAAAAAAAGAATACTATTTTTTCAACAAAATAAAAAAATGTCACTTTTTGACTTTTTGTGAGAAATTGGGGAAAATCGCAAAAAATGAACTTCAATTTCTCAAGGAAAAATCATGAGAAATCACTTAAAAGAAATTGTCAACAAAGCATATACTACCAGCGTACAATTGTATACAGAGTGTGAACAAAATACATATAAACGTGGACAAACCTAAAATTAGTATTTATTTTTTAAAATATGAAAAATTCGTAATTATTTTGTGTACTAAATATGTTTTTTAGATTTATCCCAAGGCTTACATAGGAGTGTATTGATATACATATTGTGTACAAGCATGTACGTGTGTACACAACGCGTACAATTGTTCTTTATTTTTTATCAATTTTTTTAAGTTATATACAAGTGTACATCAGTGTATACAATGTGTACAACTGTGTACACTTATGTGTAAAATTAATTTTGTAGGCATACCATGCAATTTTGGAACTCAAAAGTATTTTTTAGGGACTATATTGAAAGTTTTCAGGGATTGGAGGCTGGTTTTGTGGTTTCTGTGAAACTTGGAGGACTGTGGACGTAATTTTGTAGAGAATCAGAACCGAACTGGCGCTGGGGTTAGCGCCGCCGTCACCTCCTCCAACTGTGACCGCTGAGCCCTCCTTCACCAACACCTCCTGCATCAAGTGAAACCACCGCCGCCTTCTCCATCCGCGATGTCCTTCGCCCTTCGCAATTGTTCTCCGCCACCGTGCGCAATTTTCTTCGTTAACGACCTCGTTTTCCCCGGCCTCCGTCGAGATCGTTTCTCTCTGGTTCGATTTCGACGCTGGCGATCTCCGTCTGAGGAAATCGAAATTGACGTCGGAGAATTTGAAGATCTAGACGCGTTCACCATGATCCAGAGACGCCTTCGCCTACGACATCATTCCCGGCGGGAGAGAGAGACTGAGAACGAGGAAATGTGTCGGGGAGATAGTGCCTAGTAGATTCATGGTGGAAAAAAGATGGTGCCTAGTCGAATTTTTATCTTACGGTTCCTTAATTTAATTTAGGGTAGATTTTATTTAGAAAACAGTGCATTATTGTTATTTTTTTAATATTAACAAACTAAATAAATTATCTGAGACATATTATATTATATCATATATATTATAATATTTTAAATAATAAAAAAATTAAAAGATAGTCTCTAATATTTTTCTATTTATTTTTTAAATTTTGTGATAATTTATAATTTTTAAATATTTTTTAGATGATTAATTTAATTAATCTTTAGTGATACATTAAATGTGTTTTATTATGTATAAATTTATTAATTAATTAAGGTGAGTTAAAGTTTATTTAATAATTTATTATTAAACTTAGTTTAAATATTAATTAAGGATTAGTTTAAATATTAATTAAGGAACTTCAAGAAATATATAATTAGTTTTAATTTTATATGTAATTTAAAAAAATATAGTTTTAATAATAATTTAAATAAAATAAATAATGTATTTTTAAGTCATTAAAAAATTTACAATTAAAGGTAAAATTACAGCCACTAGAGATTATTATTACTATTATTAGATAAATATTAATTAGTATAAGTTAATTTTTATAGATGCATTATACAAAAAATATTAAAAAACATACTATTTTTTCATCTAAATTATTTTGTTGAATAGAAAAAAAATAAAATGCTTCCAAATTTATTTATTTATTATAAATTATATAAAATAAAAATTTAAATACACTAATACAGAAAATTACTCTTTGGTGTAGCATAAGATCAATTGATTAATTGACACAGCGAAAAAATTATTTAATAAAATTATAACATACTTAATATGTATACCGGATAAAATGTCACAACTTAATAATACAAACTCTTATTCCTTTAAAAAATAAAATTAGATTTAATTTTTGTAAATGTAAAAGTTCTAAAACTTGGTAGTAAAAGTTTTTTCGTCTACAAATATTTCATTCGAATTATTAAGATATTGAAAACGCCGAATACCTAGAGGTGTGTCAAAATATTTTTTTTTTAAAATATTTTGTAATATTTGAAAATAATGCCTTAAAATGTATCATAATTTAAGATTAATTATCATATTATATACAATATATAAATTCAATCAAAAAAGATCAAAAGACACTCTAAAATTTCTCCATTAATGTTTTGAATTTTATGATAATTTATGAATTTTTAAATATTTTTTATATAATTAATTTGATTAATATTTATTAAACACATTAAATTTACTTTTATTATGTATAAATGTATTAATTAATTAAGGTAAGCTAAATTCATTTAATATTCAAGAGACATATTAGTTTTAATTTTATATTTAATTTGTAATTTTGTAAAAAATTATAGTTTAAATAATATTTTAAATAAAATAATAAGATATTTTTAAATTCATCATAATAAATAATTTACAATTAAAGATAAAATTATAAGCCACTATCGATTATTAGTATCATCATTAGATAAATTTTGATCCATATAAGTTATTTTATATAGATCCATTCTATAACAAAAAAATAAAAAAATCATACTATTTTTCTTCTAAACTATTTTATTGAATTGAAAAAAATTAATGCTTCAAAAAAAATTATTCATTCTCAATTATATAAAATAAAAATTTAAATACATAAATAAAAAATATTTTTCAGTCTAATTTAAGATCAATTGATTGAATTGACATAACCAAAAAATTATTTAATAAAATTATAATATACTTAATATATATATTGAACAAAAGGTGACACATAAAAACTATCAATCGTAATTATTTTATAATTTTATATCTTAACAATTAAATTTTATAATTACAAGTATTATTTATTTTATATGATTTAAATTTAATTAAATTTTAAATTATTTTTTAATCATAAAATAAATAAAATAAAATACTATGCCCGTATACCGTGCGGGCTTCTAAACTAGTCTACTAATAATGGGATTAAATGAATTGCAGAGTGAAAAAAGTAGGAAGAATGACTGATCTTTTTATATGAAATAACTTTATGCAGAATATTAAAAGGATAGCACATTTTTTTTATTATTTTACACCAAACAACCATTCCCAGTATGGGTAGTTTGGCAGAAGGGAAACTCGACCCTTATTCGTATGACGAGGGTTCGAGTGGAAGCGGAGTTAAACTAGGTATCCCTGACTAGTGTCACGTATTAAAGCAAGTGGTCCCCCTTAAACTTACCTACTGAGGTGTTACGGTGACCGCATTAGTGTACGAACCTAAGTCCGTTGCCGATGTAGCTATGACTTTTGAACATTTTGTAGCGGGAGGTAATATTTGCATGATAACGTCCAACAGGGGTATATTACTACTGGTCACACCTGACTCTCCTTTTTTGCATCAATATATATATATATATATATATATATATATAATGATGTATATAGATATCACGAAAATAACCTAATGGAATTAATAATGTTTTCTCTATTATAACAATTAATTCCTATTTTTTGCCACGCATTCGCAACTTTTTTTTATTAAATCACTTGGTATTATTAAAATATACATGAGTTTGGTCTCTTAACTCAAATAATTGAATTTGAACCATTAGATTAAATTTAAAGTATATAATAAAAATTTTACCACCAAAAATTGAAAATGATATAAATACAAAAAGACCATAACCCATTATCTACCTCATTGAACTCGATCCTAGGACCAGAGGTCCTCTGGATTTTGAAGGAGTTATTATCCTTTTATAGATGTGTCTTTTACATTCTTTTAAAGGTCACAAATAATTTTAAACTTATCCAACGATTATAAATATGATAACACATTAAAAAGTGATTATATTGCACATATATTTTTTAATGTATTGATATTTTATAACTATTAAATTCATTTTAAATTAATTTATATCATTAAAAAAAGATAAAAAATATTAACTCAAAAGACCATAGCCAAATCCCTCAGGGCTTTGCCTATCATTGCAGCAGATTTTGGTTTATAACATATTGATACAACACTTTAAGACATCGAACTGATTATAATTCTTAAAAGATATATCAGACCAAACACCGAAAAGTTAACTTATCCAAATTCATTTTTTTAGAAAAAAGCTAACCCAAATTGGAGTTTTAGTACTTGCAGCAGGCGTAAATAGAAGAAGACAAGACCTTTTTCTATGTTGCTGATTTTAATTAAATTTATTTATTTCCTCCTGTTAGCTTTAATGCAAAACCTTTCAGAAAAGAAGTGCCAGGACGAACCTTGATTAGATTCTAATCTTCCAATCACAACAAATCAATCCACCAAACCGACTCCACCGGCAACGGACCCGATCCACTTCCATCTAGGGTTCCTCCGGATCTCTCCTCCGTACCACATCTGATATTGCGACGGCATGTCGTCGTCGTCGAGGTTCCATGTAGGTGGCAAAGTGGTGGACAAAGTAGATTTGTTGAAGAAGAAGCCCACTGCTTAGCGATTCGACGTCTGGCCGTTCGCTATTCTCTATGTCGTTTGGTTGTTCACTGTCGTCCGTAGCATCGACTTCGCCGACGCCGTCATTGTTCTCGGTGCTCTCGTTGCCGTCCACGTCCTTGTTTTGCTTTTCACTGCCTGGTCTGTTGATTTCAAGTGCTTTGTGCAGTACATCAAGGTCCGTGATTATCGGATATTGTGTTGGATTGAATTAAATTGGTTTATTTTATCTGTTCTTTGTTAGTGATGTTGGAATTTGTTGCTTTGATTGGAATAAAGGTTTCTGATATTCACCAGGCGGATGCTTGTAAAATCACTCCGGCTAAGTTTTCCGGTTCGAAAGAAGTTGTGCCGCTGCATTTTCGCCAACCAGTAAGTTTAGCTTATTATTCTTGTTTGTCTTTGATGTACTGGTGTGTTTGCGTATAGAAACTAGATATAATGCAAATGCTTGTTTTGATTTGGATGTACGGATGAAAGTATTTAGGTAAAACAAATCTTTGTGCATCTAGAAAGTGATCACATTGAGTAATCGGTGCTGAAAATGATATAAATAACGAGTTCTTTTAGTTTTAGTATTGGTTCAGTATAAATAACGAATTCTTTTCGTTTTAGTCTTGATTGGAATGAACGAGTTAAGATATATTGATGTGTCTCAGTCAACAATTTTATATGATTAGGTGATTGTTTGTGGAGTAAGTTGGGGATATGAATTTTTTTTTCTTTTTTTATTCTCTTATTTTTCCCTTTGCTTCCATAGTTGGCGGGTTTGTCATCTCCTGGGGAAGGAGAAGAGATCTACTTTGATTTCAGGAAGCAGCAGTTCATTTATTCGAAGGAGAAACAGACATTTTCAAAGTTGCCTTACCCTACAAGGGAAATTTTGGATACTATCTTAAGTTTACTGGTCATGGATCTGAGGTTAAAGTTGCCTCTGCCACTGAAAAATGGGGACGCAATGTGTGACTTATTGATTTAATTTTTCGTGTCTAATGATCTTATCTGTTCATTGGTTATTGTCAATTGATTCTATCTGTCTTCATTGTTATTTTGTTAATTGATTTGACCCTTTTCCTTACCTTATGTTCTTTTTTATTCAATGGTAACTGTTAATTGCTTCCATTTTTTTCTAGGGTTATATTGTCAATTTCTACCTTTTCTTTTATAGTGTTATGTTGCTATTTGTAAATTGATTTTACCTTTATCTTCTGTTTGTTCTTATTTGATCAACGACAGTTGTTAATTAATTCTATGTTTTTGCTGGTGTTCTGTTTGATCCGAACAAAGAAAGAGTTTTTTTTTTGGGATGATAGTTTTGTCATTTTATGGCAGTTTTCCTTTTTAGGATGGATGTATGTGTGTTTGTTGTTTGGACATGACTCATGTGTTTAGTAGAGCTTAACCTGTTTGAGTTTATTTCTTTTTTCTTCATCTTGGTGACTTGGGTGCTTTTTTGGTTTTATAGATTTGAATATCCACAACCCACATTCCAGAAATTAATGAAGGAGCACTGAATGGAGCCTTTTTTTGTATTTCAGGTCTTCTTTTTAAATTTTATCCTCATCAGATTGTTCTGTTAACATATTACCATTGCAGTTCTTTTAAATGATATTTTTCCCTTCGGCTTCTTTGAATATACATCCATGTATGACTTCATATAGGTCTTCTGCGTGGGTCTTTGGTGCTTGGACGAGTATTAGTATTAAAGTTTGTTCACCTTATTCACGCTGCTTATGTTTGAGGCAACAATGGCAAAAAGTAGGTTAAAAACTCTTAAGTGAGATGAGACATGTAAGAGTAGATAAACAAACCCTTATGGTGCATTGATGTGGAAAGTGAGTTATTTCAATGTCATTAGTTAACTTCTGTAATTGTTCATCAATGTCAAAATTACACGGTTAATACTTTAGAGTTTGGTTTTAGGTGGGTAAAACTCTCTGGAACTGATCTTTTGCCTCTAGATATTGTTTCCATTGGGCGCAATTCCAGTCCGAATGGAGAGGATAAATCTGTCCCGGCAGATATGCTTCTGTTAGCTGGAAGTGCCATCGTGAATGAAGCTATTCTCACGGGCGAGTCCACTCCCCAGTGGAAGGTGATTCCCTTTTCTGTTTTTACCTCCCATTACATACTGCTCTGTTAAAACAGCCTAAGATTATGATGTTGTGTTATGGCTTAATTTCACTGTCAAATTATTGAATATTTAAGCAAATCAGATGTTGAACTTTAGAATCTGTTATTCTTTTATCAGGTTTCAGTTGCGAGTAGGGGAGCTGAGGAGATCTTGTCTGCTAAATGAGATAAGAATCATGTTTTATATGGTGGAACTAAAATATTGCAACATACCGCAGATAAGGTGGGTAATGAAAGAATGGCTTACTGGGTGCTAATGAATATTTATCCTTTTCTATTTGTAAGCATATGCTCTTTCAATTGATGCTTTCCGTATTTTTCTGGAGTTAGAACTTTCCTTTGAGAACCCCTGATGGTGGCGGTGTAGCTGTTGTTTTACGGACTGGGTTTCAGACAAGTCAGGGAAAACTCATGAGGACGATCTTATTTTCTACAGAGAGGGTAATCATTCTTTCATTATAACACTGTTCGCCTTTGAATTTATATGGATGTTCTGATTTTGTTATATGGATATTTTTTATGAAGGTTACTGCCAACAGCTGGGAAAGTAGGTTTTTCATTTTATTTTTGGTCGTATTTGCAGTAATTGCTGTGGCTTATGTCCTTAAAAAGGTAAATCAGCATCTACCCCAATCTCTAGTGGTATGTAGTTTGGCTGATGGTAATGTTTCGATTATCTAATAAAAAAAATGTCTCGATTATCTTTGTACTAGGGACTAGAAGATCCAACAAGGAGCAAGTACAAGCTCTTTTTGAGTTGTTCACT
>CAODLS010631990.1:0-15120 GCA_948243855.1 Flueggea neowawraea
GGTTATAGCTCTTCTTCAAGCGATGATGGTGATCCATCGGCCAATGTATGCCTTTCGGCATATTAGGTACTCCTAATTCTCATTCTTTTAAAATTTCATGCAATTGTTATTTCTTATTTGCTTATTGTTATTTGCATGATATTTTTGAATGTGTTGATTTAAATATGTGCATTCATTTGAAACAAATAGGGAGAGAGATTTTTGTTATATGCATAAATTATTTTTAAAAGGGGGAGTGAAAATGTTTAACTTTGGTTAATATTTTTGATGATTACAAAAAGGGAGAGAATGTTGAATATGCTTAGATGTTTATTTGAAAAGAGGTAGAAATTTTTTGGCTATTCATTTGATTCATTTGCATGATGCTAACCAAATGACAAGGATGAAATCCTTGATCAATGTTGTTGTTCTTGATGTAGAGCATTAATTCTTCAAAATTTTGTTATCATAAAAAAGGGGGAGATTATTGGATCATGTGATTAATAATAAGTTCATTACGTGTTTTGATGATGAGAAAAATGTTTTGATGAAGAGCAAAACATTTGAGTTGAAGACACGTTGGAAAGCTTAGATTTACGAAACCAAGTCACAGAAGCATCTTAAGTACGTGATAGAGGGTCTTAAGACAAGCAAAAGCCACTGGAACCCTTTGAAGCATGTTTCACATACGTAAGAATAAGTTAACGTACGTGTGTTGTAATTGACGTACGTAAGAGTCAATAGTCACGTACGTCACATTGATCTAAAGTATGTGAGATGGAGTTTCGCGTACGCAAGATGCTCCAGATTGAAAACAGAAGCTATTGAATGGTTCAAACATAGTAGTCACGTACGTCAGTTATTATTCACGTACGTGAACTAGGAATCCGCTATGATCAACGTACGTTAATTTAATTATCACGTACGTGTGATGGAGCTCAATTCAGGTAACGTATGTCAGATTGTTGTCACGTACGTGAGAATGGCACAGACAACATAATACAACTTTAGATGTTGAATATGCTTAGATGTTTATTTGAAAAGAGGTAGAAATTGTTTAGCTATTCATCTGATTCATTTGCATGATGCTAACCAAATGACAATGATGGAATCCTTGATCAATGTTGTTGTCCTTGATGTAGAGCATTAATTCTTCAAAGCATTGTCATCATCAAAAAGGGGGAGATTGTTGGATCATGTGATTAACAATAAGTTCATTATGTGTTTTGATGATGAACAAAATGTTTTGATGAAGAGCAAAATGTTTGAGTTGAAAAGAAACACATTGAAAAGCTTGGATTTGCGAAACCAAATCACAAAAGCATCTCACGTACGTTAGTAACGTGTCACGTACGTGATAGAGGGTCTGAAGACAAGCAGAAGCCACTGGAACCCTCTGAAGCACGTTTCACGTACGTAAGAATAAGTTAACATACGTGTGTTGTCATTGGCGTACGCTAGACTTAATAGTCATGTACATCACATTGATCTAAAGTACGTGAGATGGAGTTTCACGTACGCAAGATGCTCCGAATTGAAAACAGAAGCTACTAGATGGTTCAAACATAGTAGTCACGTATGTCAGCTATTATTCACATACATGAACTAGGAATCCGCTATGATTAACGTACGTTAATTTAATTATCACGTACGTGTTATGGAGCTCAAGTTAGGTAATGTACGTCAGATTGTTGTCACGTACGTGAGAATGACACAGATAGCAGCAAACAGCTTTAAACATACTCCAACGGCTATATTCTTCTCTCCAACGGTCATATTGATTCAAAGGGCTATAAAATACATCAAGAGAAGACGAAAAACATGTTGGACAACATCAAAAATCATAGAGCCAAACTTCCTATCAATTTTCATCAAGAAAAACATCAATTTAAGCTAGAGATAAAAGTTCAACCTTTAATTTCAAATACTCAACTCTAGCATAGAGCTTCATTATTTGTAAACCAATTGTATACACTTTGAGAGTGTGAGTTAGGTTTGTTGTAAGCCTATATAAAACAATATTGTAGAGGTTTATTGTGAACCTAAGTATAAAACATTGAGAGGGGTTTGTTGTGAACCTATAGAAAACAACCTTGTTAGCCTTGGAGGTGTTAAGCCGGAATCAACCTCTTGTATTGGCCTTATTTGATTGAGCCGCATTCAATCATCGATAGTGAAAAACCTAAGTAAGACTTAGGTAGTGGATGTAGGCAAGGTTGGTCGAACCATTATAAATCCTTATGTCGATTTCTCTCTCATTCCAACTCGCTTCCGCTCTACAAAATCAACCAAGGCATCCCTAAAAGAATTCTCCAACAGAAACGTCGTTCGATAAATTGATAAATCAGACCATTTGTCGTTGCTGTTGTAGACCAGACCACTTGTCGTTGTTGTCACCACCACCACCAGTGGGTGTTCAGGACTTCATCACCCCCACCACTAGTGGGTGTCCAGGACTTCATCACCCCTACCATCGTGTGGGTGTTCAGGAAGCACATTTGGAGAACTTCACCCCCACTTCGGCATGGGTGTTCAGAAGCTGCCTCTTGAAGGACTTCACCCCCATTATCGAGTGGGTGTTCAGCAACCACCTCTTGGAGGATTTCACCCCTATTACCGAGTGGGCATTCAGAAGCTGAACCCTAGAGGACTTCACCCCTGCTACTGAGTGGGATTCATGAGTTGCCTCTTGGAAGACTTCACCCCTACTACGGAGTAGGTGTTTAGGAGCTACACCTTGGAGGACTTCACCCCTGCTATCGAATGGGCGTTCAGGTGCTGCCTCTTGGAAGACTTCACCACTACTACCGAGACAGTGTTCAGGAGCTACACCTTAGAGGACTTCACCCCTGCTATCAAGTGGGTTTTAAGAGTTGCACCTTAGAGGATCATGGCTCATTATTGTGGCTCGAGGCTCATGGTTTGTGGCTTAGGGCTCATTGCTCGTGGCTCGAGGCTCGATGCTTGTGTTTCATGGCCTTGTCGAGCTCACCAACTCGCAGAGTCCTTCATCACCAACTTTCCTTGCGAACTTCACCATCTCAACTTCAACGGAGTTCAGCTCCTCCTCAGCGGAGTTCCTCTCCTCCTCAGTAGAGTTCATCTCCTTATCAACGAGGTTAATCTCCTCCTCAGCAGAGTTCAGCTCCTCATCAACATAGTTTATCTCTTCCTTAGTGGAGTCCATCTCCTCCTCAGCGGAGTCCATCTCTTCGGAAGGTTCAACATCTCATCCATCTCGCAGAGTTCACCATATCCTCGTAGACTTCACCTCCTCGAGAGGTTCAATATTTCTTCATGGAGCTCACCTCCTCGGGAGGTTCAAAATTTCCTCGGGAACTTAACCTCCTCAGAAGGTTCAACATTTACTCAGAAAGTTCACCTCCATGGGACGTTCATCATTTCCTTGGGAGGTTCACGATTTCTTCTAAAAGTTCGTGATGAGGTTCGAGCTAGAATCAATTATTTTTTACTGCTCTTATTCTTGTGCTTTTCTTTCCTGCACTTGTATGCATTGTTGCTCCCCAATCACATGTCCAAATGACTTTTGTGGTGGAGTCTTAATAGTAATAGTATTTGAATTGCTTGTTTGAGGAGAAACTAGATAAATTATTGAATGTGTTCATAACAATACCACTTGGGGTTTCAATTGCCTCACTTCTTAAAGAATAAACTGTCGCTTGCGTTCATGAAAATACCACTTGGGGTTTTACTTGTCACACATATTAGCATATAAAGCTTCGCTTGCGTTCATGACAACACCATTTGTGGTTTCACTTGCCACATGTCTAAGCGAGTATACTGCATCATGCATGACAACACCACTTGGGGTTTCACTTGTCACATATGTGAGCGAGTACACTGTAGCATGCATGACAACACCACTTGGGGTTTCACTTGTCACTTATGAGCAATGTTCAATTTTCCACTACGTGCGTTCTACAATGAACGCTCGGTTTCCCGCAAGCTTCGTGTTCCATTGTCACATCGCAGTCTATCTTTTCATCGCTTGTGAGAGCTCGGTTTCCCGCAAGCTTTTCTACTTACATATTTGTTACGTGAGAGCCAAATTTCTCGCAATATTTTCTACTCACTTTATGTTTTTGTTACGCGAGAGCCCGATTACTCGCAAGCTTTTCTACTCACGGTTTAGTTGTTTTCCACATGAGAGCTCGATTACTCATAAACTTTTTTACTCACGGTGCATTCCAGTGGTCTCAAGATGGTTCTTGTGCGTTGTTTGTGAGGAGCCAATGCTCGGATTCACTCCATGTTCTTAGCACTTTTGGTTAAATATTCCCTGTTTCCCGAAAGCCTTTTCTGTTTTGTGTGGCCAAGCGCTCGACTTGCCTTAACCTATTCTTCATTCACAAAAGTAGCTATTTATGCATGAGAAAGAAGAATGTTACTCATTAAATAGAAATTTATACAATAAAAGGTCAACAAAACCTCAAAGTATTCAACTTTTTACCACCATCTAA
Source organism: Flueggea neowawraea (assembly GCA_948243855.1). NCBI lineage: Eukaryota > Viridiplantae > Streptophyta > Magnoliopsida > Malpighiales > Phyllanthaceae > Flueggea > Flueggea neowawraea. The sequence goes on from CAODLS010631990.1 coordinate 4,461, forward strand.
AGTATACTTAAGAGACAAAGTGTGACATTTATGGTGGAAGCATGCCTAGTTAGCCCCATGTTGATCACTTCTTTGATCATGATTACTTCTTCGATGTCTTGTTTCATTGCTCGGCTCCCCTCTTGATGCTTCATCATCAACAAATTGGTCCAAGTGTCCACATCGAACTAAGTTCTCAATTTTATTTTTTAGTTCTTGACACTTGTCCGTCGAGTGCCCACTTGCATCATGGTACTTGCAGTATGTGTCCACATCCCTTACCCCAGGTTTGTCAATCTTTGGGGGAAATGTAATAAGTCTGAATCCCTCTATCGCCGCCAAGATTGTCGACATTGACTCACTCAACGACTTGTACTTCTAGAAGCGTGGATTGAAGTGTGCTCTAGAGTCTCTCGACTTCGTTTTCTTTCTGTCTGGCTCCTCTTAAGCCTCTCTCTCTTTCCTTTTATTTTCTTTATCCTCTTTAGCTACCACAATCTTTATGACCTCAGCCTGTAGGATGTACTTGTTGAATCGCACGAAGAGGTATGCCAAAGTCTTTAGCTGGTCGAGGGACAACGACTCATGTAGCTGCACCAATTGTGTCCCTTGCAACATCGCAGCCACTGCTACTCCAGGTTGTAGATCGTGGACTTCGAGAGTGGCATTCCTAAATCTATCCACGTATTGTTGTAGAGTCTCCTTCTCGCTCTGCCTCACTCTTAACAAATACGTAGCGTCCTTATTGCGCTTGCTATTAATGATGAAGGTGTTGATGAACTCCTTTCTTAACTGATCAAAACAAGAAAGAGACGCCTCCTTCAGTTCGTTGAACCATGATCGAGCATGATCCTTTAGCGTGATTGGGAAAGCACGACATATGATGGCATCTTCCCATCCATGAAGCATCATGATGGTTTCATAGTTCTGAACATGCTCGTGCAGGTCCTCTTTTCCTGAGAAAGTCGGCAGCAAGGGCATCTTGAACTTTGGGGGAAGAGGCTTTCCCATTACCTCTTTAGTGAAATAAGCTTTGGCTTTTTACTGCTCCTCCTCTGCAGGAACCAGCTTCTTCTTCTCGAGGACTTCTTTGATCATTTTCCTCACATCTGCTGCTTCTCGAACACTCATCGAAGATTGAGGCTCTACTTCAGCCTTCCTCGGAGGAACCCTAGGCCCTCCTCTACACGTACTTTCCACAACCTCCTGGTAGTTTTCTCTCTCAGCCTCGACCCGAGCATCAGGAACAAGAATAAAAACATCGTGGCGCTTATGGCGAGGTGGAGGATTCAACTGCCAAGGCACTTGTGTGTGTTGGTGATGATTTTGCTGCACGACATCACGCCCCTTCGGAACTCCTCCACTTTGAGAACTTTGGGCATAAAAGCGCAACATGGGCGGGAGTTGAGCCTGAGGAAGATGCAGTTGGACCAAGGCCAAAGCCTTCTGGTTCTCCTTTTCTGCTTCCTAAGCTCTTCATAGTCTGCAAGTAGAACGGTAGGGATGGCAGTTCTCGATGCTCCCGCTCCAACACCGACTCTCGTCGCATCCTCCACGGGATGTCCAACATGATTCGAATGCGTTTGCACCATGGTGAGTGTTGTAGGTGATGTTGATGTACTTCTTCTCGATCATCGATGAACAAAGCTTTTCGTTCAAGTTTCCCATAGACGGCGCCAATTGTTATTGCCTCAGAAAATGAACAACAATAATTATGAAAACTTGAAGAACTTGGGAATCGTGAACGTCGCCTCGTGACCTGAAAACACAAGAAATGGTGAGGTCGGGATGCTCCCTGGGAAACCTCTGACGCTCAAGTCAGTAAAGATTTTAGCAGAGTATCAGTATTACTGAAGAGTAGAGCCTTCCTCGATAAGTTATCTCCGATCACTATTTATAGAGTGGAGAGTTGATGAATTGATATTTCTTAACCTCCCTCTTTAATGATTATTGTAACATATATGTTACAATTTCAACATTAAATACATTTTATGGATATTTTTACTCATGCCATATCAAATGTAATTATATTTGTGGGGAAAATCTTTCGTCAAACACATATTTAAGAATCATTCTTTGATTGTATTTGCTCAAGCATCATGACAATCTCAGCCATGGTGGGTCTCTTTGAGGGATCTGGTTCCAGGCACATAAATGCAATTCTGAATGCAATGTTTATCTCATCAACTGGAGAGCACTTTAAGCTACTGTCAAGTACATATTCTTGCCTCTTTTCTTCGACAACTCCTTTTACCTATTTGAACATTTTCAAAAATTCGTAAGTGAGATTTTCAAGTAAGCAAGTTATTTTAGATCAGAAACTTTCCAATGATTATTGAGTTTAAAACATACCCATGTCACAAGCTTTGTTCCTTCCTCGAAGAAAACTTCATCTGTTGGTTTCTTTCCAGTTAAAAGTTCCAATAGAACAACTCCAAAGCTGTAAACATTCCCTTTCATCGTTGCCTTCCCTGTATCAAAATACTCTGCAGAAGAACAGAACAGGACATAGCATTATTAGTCATTGCATGACAAGAGAAAGTTAAGAATCTGACTTTAGCTTTATATGATACTATCATGTACCAGGGGCCAAATATCTAAAAGTTCCAGCTACAAATGTCGAAACATGTGTCTTATCAGGTTCCATCAACGTAGCTAATCCGAAGTCAGATACTCGAGCTTCCAGGTTTTCATCCAGTAATATATTACTCGACTTGATATCTCTGTGGATTATGTGAGGGATGCAGTCATGCTGCAGGTACGAAAGTCCTCTCGCGGCTCCTAGTGCTATCTTACATCTTGATGTCCAATCCAGACGCTTATTCTCCTTGAATGTCCCTGCGTTATGATCCATGTTAACTGAAGATAACACAGAATATCAAGTTTAACGGTAACATTCCACATCGCTCAGAGCTATGCTCGGAAGAATCATATTTTTGCATATCATGAAGAAACGAATCCAAACTTCCATTGGGCATTAGCTCATAAATGAGGATATTATAGTGAGGAGAGGTGTAATATCCGTGAAGAGTGACAATATTGCGATGCTTTATGTCCCCCATAGCCTTCCATTCTCTCTCAAAACTTCGTTCTCTTTCGGCTGTTCCTCTGTTCAGCCTCTTCACCGCAAAGGCTTTAGACTCATTTATAGTCAATCTGTACACAGTACCGTAGCCTCCGGATCCAATGATGTCCTTGTTGCTTAATTTCAGTGTCTTCTTCAAGAACATATCAGATGTTAGAAATTTCATCATTGCGGATTTAAACATCACCATCTTCCCATCTGAATCAAAAGGAACATTATATTTCTTTCTACCAAACCAAAATGGAGGAAAAAATTGTCTATGTAGTCCTCAAATAACTGAAAATCCATCTTCATAAACGAGTTGCTTTCTCTTCCACCGCTTGTAAAAAAGTATTGAAATAATTATCTTGGATGTGATGAAAGCAATGCAGCATATTGTGATATACAATGCTATATTCTGACCTTTACCCATTTAAGTCTACAGAGAGATGCATAAACTTAGATGGGACATAAAAACAAATTATTGATACTGCAGAAATCAATTTCATGGATAACAAAGGAAACTTGCGAAATTTCTTTGCTAGCTCATATTGGAGTGGTTTTATAAAGCACCAACTGACTTGTAACGCATTAGTATTGGAGTCGTCTCAAGCACTAAGATCACAAACAAAGTTCAAAGTTCCTACCAAAGATCAAACTAAGAGCACTAAGGAATCCCGAGTTTCGATTCTATTGGGAGCAAATAAATTGGAATGTCAAAAAGATCTGCGCTTGACTAAGCAAGAACACAAACAACTAACACAAAAATGGCCAAAAGGAATTCTAGTTGACAATTCCCCAGAAAAAAATAACTTCCTTACAAGACAATCAAAGTTAACCAAACTAAAAAGGGTGGGGGCAGGGAAACAAAGGAAGTGACTTTTGTTTATTGTGAAAGGAGTCTTGAAGAGATCTTACTGCTTAAGATCATTGCTAAGTTGACATAGAGATGTACTAGAAGGAGCTAAAGATGCCTAACTTTTACACTTTTCATGACATTTGCTTTCACATTCACATGAAATAAGGAGATCGCCTAACTTGCTACTTTAATTTAATTCACATTTACTAAAGAATCCGGCGCATATTCATACTTCAGGATAATTGACGTGGAAAGTGAAGATACAGTGTCCACTATTTATTGTGAGTTACAAAATTAATGGACTCATCAACTGTTGTGTTGATAATAAGACGGAATTATCTTGATATAATCACCTTTTCCTTGAAAAATTACATGATAATTTAACTTCGACAACATCTAAGCTAATCCAAAAGAAAACTTTTGAAAAACTTATTTTGCTTCCCGTGGAAATATTGAGATTGGTTAAATTTTTCTATACGCAAAATCGATGTATTTGTAGTGCAGCTCAATATTACTGAAGTTAACGACAACACTAAGTCCTTATTTGTTTTAATAGAAATGGATGGAAAAGAAAAGAAAAGAAAAGAAATAAAATAAAATTTCTTTTCTTTTTCATTGTTTGTTTCAATGAAAATGGATGAAAAAGAAGGAAAATGAATTAAAATGGAGAGAAATAAAAGGGAAATAAAGACTTAATTTTACTTCTCACCAAATTAGAGAGAAATGCAAAAAATGAGATTTCCTTTTCTTTCTTTTCTTTTCTTTTCTTTTCTTTTCTATCGTTTCATAAGCAACCAAATAAAGGCAGAGTTCTAGTGAAAAAGATATTAAAGAAACATACACCAACGAAGTAATACTTATCTGCGGACGTTGAAATATTTGAAAGCAAATATAAGAACGTGAACAAAGAAAAAGAATAACGAAAGAGAAGGCCCATTGTTTTACGAAGTGAACGTGTCTAGTCCCTACGCCATCCTTTCCCTCTCGAAGACGGTAATATGGGAGTTGGGAATTTATGAAGTAAACGAGAAAGTTTACTTACGAAAGCTGTGAAGACTAGAACAATGCTTAAAAAAAGGAAATTCGAGTCAATTTGCAAAATATTTTTGGAAATACATTAACATATTTAAACTCAAGACATCAAACATTATCTTCAAAAAATAGTTCGCTATTAATTAGTCAAATAGTTTGAAATTATAATAGTTTAGCTGATAGCAATTACTTTTCGGCCAAAGCTAATATATATTTGTATGAGTAGAAAACAGGAATCTGTTACTTCATTGCATGATATTCTATGCTTCCTACTGTAAGTGTGGAAAGGTTATAGTTCTTGTTGCAATGTTATTTTTGTGAGCTAATCAAAATGGAAAATGTGTATTGTGACTGAATTTGGTTTCGTAATCCACATTTACAGTGGCTATAACAATTCAAAGAGCTTGAAACTGAAGCATGATGTGATCGAAGTGGCTTTTGTTTTGCTTCAGTTTGACGTCTCTATTTGGCACACATTGCTCAACTTCCCATTTGTCTCTGAGTATTTACGTTAAGTCGATGATCATTTGACCCTTTTTGCGTCCTGCAAAAAACGAAAGTAGATCGTTTCATGTTTTGTGGCAGAGCAGTGGGGGAGTCCAAAGTCCATAAATCTCCAGCAGACTAATTTTCTTGTAACTTGCAGCCTGCTTAACGTGCTTCTTCTGGTTTATGCCTTCTTAGACCAAGTGAAAGACGTGTGTGCAACAGGTTCACAAAATACTTTGATAACATATGCCACAGTATCCATAATTCCAACGGGGAACATGGTAACTAAGCCCAGCAGTTTTCCTATTTTATCAGTGGCGAAACCACAAACTTTAACCTGCTTAATCTGAAACTGGTGATGAGCTTATACTCGGCCTTCCCGTTGTCGCGGCCTACGGCAGGGTTAAACATTGTTGTACTTGCTGGGAGAAAGCATGTTCCGTTCCTCGCGGTTACTGGTACTGATAAGGTATGCAATTAAGAACTCCAACCATCCGATTGATCTGTAAATGAATCCCTCAACTACTCAATCGGGATGCAATGACTTTGGAACAGCCGGCAGCAGTGCCTCCGCGTGATGCTGCCCCAGCGATTGACTATGTCTCATCGAACAGTCCGGACTTATCAGTCACATTGTTGCAGAGATGTAAGCTTCCCGTTCCAATTCCAAGAGATGGATCATCGTACAACGATACCTGACATTCCACAAAGCTCAATCTTAATTTTAATTTCCATGGCAGCATAATACAGCATTCATTTACCGGCTGGTTGCTGATTGTTATGTTACTCAACGAATGATCTGGCTCTGCAAAAAACTGCTTCTGCTTCTTGAGAGAGCCATGTATGGATGAACAATTGGATTCAGAACAAAACAAGACCACTGCCATTTTAAACAGTTGCTAATTCATCAAGCAAAGCATTAATATTCCAATTCAAGACTTTGAACAAACCAAATCATATATTGGCAAAACAGAACATGAATGTGAGTAATTCAAAGAAATCTAACAAAGACATGGGGAAAACAATACAGTAACTACAACTTGCGAAGATCAATGCCGGCTTTTTTGGCGACAGCATCGAGACCGTTCTTCTCAATAGTCTTCAAAGCCTTGGTAGAAAGCCTCAACTTAACATACCGCTTTCCAGCTTCCCACCATACCTTCTTATACTGCAAATTCACAAACTGTAACTTCTTCGTCTTGTGGTTCGAAAACGACACTTTATTTGCCTTGTTCGCCTTCTTTCCCGTCAGCGGACATACTCTCCCTGTAACCAAACAGAACAAACAAAAAAAATCGATCTTCATTTTCGAACATTAATAAGCAGAATTGAGTTCTGAAGAGGAAATTACGGGCAACGATGAGTGGAAGAGCGGTGGAGAAAGGAGAGGAGACGAGCTTCGGAAGCGGAGGCAGGTTGGAGGCGATTCTGATGCCGCTGAATTGGGAGGTTACGAACCCTAACTGCTCCGACACTGAATTCGCTGCAATGGCTTTTGGAGGTGGTTTGCGGAAGCAGAGAGTGGTGGAAGAGTTGCATAGCGACACCGCTGACGCTGCCATTTCAACTTGTGGTTAGTGTATTGTGTTTTACCTCTGAAACAAAGAAGATAATGAGAGAGAGGGTGCTGTTTTTGGATAACGTGGTCGACCTGTTCGGATACTCCGAATGAAATTTGGGTCATGGTGCTGCTGCTACTTGGACTTCGTCTGGGATGCACTTTCGTTGTGGGCCTTTACAGAATAGTTAAGGGTAAATTACTCTTTTTTGTTCACTATATCAATGTATATATCGAATCTCACTTCAATTTCTTTGCCACAAAATATCTAGAATGGTACTCGTTAACTTTCCGCGAGAAATTGACAAACAATCGCAAAAAAATGACTTCAATTTCTTGGGAAAAAAACAAGAAATATTGCCTAAAATAATTATTAGGAGAGCATGTATTACCAGTGTACGTGTACAAAGCGTGGATAGAATGTGTACAAATGTGGACAAGGTTGAGAATAGTATTTATTCTGTTAAATAGCAATAAATAATTATTTTTTTCACTAAATATTATTATTTTTGCATTTACTCTAAGGTTTACATAAGAAGGCATTGGTATACAGCTACTTCCAAATCTTTATTATGACGGTGTTGTCGATTCTCAAATCGTCATATCTGGCATTCCTCCGTCATCCACACTATAATTTCGTCTCAATCATATCATTTTTTGGAGATCACGATTCAAGACCAAGAGAAGAGAGGAAACAAAGCCAATGGGGGAGACGATAGATCTCTCGCAATTTGCTTCGTATGGATCGGCGACAAAGTTCGACAGTGAAGAAAGGAGATAGGATCGTGATTGGAGTGGCGCCGGTGAGAGAGAGAGAGCACAATGGTAGAAGAGATGGTAAGAGAGAGACATTGGCGGTGGAGGAGCATCGAAGCAGTTGGTGAAGTCGTGGAGATAGAGGAGGATAGGATGTAGTGGTTAGACATATTATTTTGGAACTAGAATCGGCGAACCGGACCAGTCAAAATCAGAATCGAATTAGAATTGACCGATCAAAATCAGAGGGTTACGTTTAGGTTCTGGTTCCACCCCTCTGAAAACCATCGAACCGTCGGTTCGAACCAGCAGTTGAACCTCCAGTTTGAACTGGCGGTTCAAACCTTTTTTATTTTATTTTTTTCAACTCTATAAATTAGAAATATTTAGAATATAATATATTATTGATAGTATAGTTAATTATTGAATATAACAAAAATTACAAACAGGAAAAAAATGACGGAATAAAATAGTGGATTAAAAATATTTTTTTTATAAAAAAAAAGAGGAAACCAAACCGGAATCGAATCGGAACCGAATCGACGGTTGAACCAGTCAAAACCGATCAAAAACCTATCAAAACCAGAATCAAACCGAACCGAAACAGGACCAAACCATATGAACCACAGTTTGGTTCCGACTCCCCCATTCTAGAAATCGGAACTGGTGGTTCCGGAACCGGCAAAAAGTCTAGTCGTGGTGGCGGCGACGATTAGAGATAGAGAGAGGAGAAAGGAGAGAGAAAAATATGAGAGATTAAAAAAAGAATAAAAAGAGGGGAAAAAATGGTATTTCAGATTTTCTTTTTGCAGGAGTAACATTTGAGAAAATTGTATGACTAAAGGGAGCACTCGAGGAGGAACAAAAGTTATGGGTGATGAACTGTGTAGTTTCTACTTTGAGAAGCTTACTTTTATAAAGAAAGAAAAAAATGCCTACTTTTTAAAACTACCAGGTGCATCAAACTTGAGGAAATTATTTGTAAAAATATTAGATTTTTTTGCCACTTGTACGAAAATTAAAAAATTTCATGATAATTTGAAAATATATTGTGCAAAAATAGTTTTTCATAATTTAAATATAGATGAAGGCAAACATGAACAAAAATTGTACACCACCAAAAATACAATTTTTTACTAAAACATCAAAAAACATTTTTTTATTGTCCATTGAAAACGTATACAATCTTACGCAACAAATAATGGAGATTAATTTTGCTAACTAACAATTTTCATCAATTCTTTTCAATAAAATTTACATGGATGCACATGGGAACAAAAGGTTTACAAAATTTGAACAAAATGAGTGCACGTTCATTTGAAACGTTCTCTGTAATAGCTTTTGAGTCTTGCAAAATCCTTACATTTGTTCTTTTTTTTTTTTTCGAATCACTCGATGAAGTATACATAGATGTATGTAGGACAGTACACATGTCTATAAAACATGCACAAAACAAATTTTAAATTAATTTAGTAGATTCTAATTTTTTTAGATGAAGTATACATAGATGTACAAAAGAGTACACATGCGTATAAAATGTGGACAAAAGAATATCTAAATTGATTTAGTTGATTTAATTTGGTTTATTAAAAAAAGTTAAAACTTGATTTTTTGCTTCTAGTATATTTTGCGTCAATCTTTATATGTTCAGACGGCCCATGTAGGAGTAACAAACCAAATTAGATTATAGATATTTTTACTATGAAATAAGATATTGCGCTGCTCCAAGTTTTTCCAAATAGGGATAAGGAATCCCAGTTATTAAGCACCCAGTCAAAACCCTTGGTATCCTCCTCCTCTTGCAATTTCCAGTTTATGACGATAATTTTATTGTCTTTTTAAATTAAGGATTAATAAACTAGTTTTTGGTAGTGCTATTATAAATCAAATCCACATAATAATTTATAATTCAACTCACTATAAGGATAACTATCAAATATTATGTTAGTGTATGTACCCTAGGAGTCAATCATTAAGTACATCATATAAGTAACAATAAAATATAAAACACATGTTTTTTTTGTTTCACTAGTTCGTATGATTAGATCAACAAAACGATGTCTATGATATAATAGGTTCGCACCTTGTACGCCATGACTGACGGGGAACACATTGATACTTGAACATTATATCTAAATATACATAGTCAACGACTGATAGTACTGGGCGTCGGCTATGAACGGGACTAATACATGGTTTGGTTGGTTCTATTTCCCTATGGAAAGCAGTTATGTGATATCTGAGCCAAGCATGTAGGCGCACAGTTAAGCTTTAACATGGATGCTGGATTGATTCGCTGTCACATGATAGATTACTTGAGTGCCAATGGAGAACTCTCAATTGTGGAAGACGGTGTAACTAGCCTTTTGATAAACGCATATTCATACGTATTTATGTGCATCAATTCATATTGTTTTGAATACGAATTGAGCGTTTGTCATTAGTTTTGGTACTTCTACGCTTTCTATTGTGTTTTTCAGATAAATTGATGATGTCTTGGTGAAATGAAGGAAATCAAGTCGAAACGGGGCTTGAACGATAATATTTGAGGCATTAGGAGTGAGACACGGCCTTGGATTGATGAAACACGCCCGTAGGACACTTGAGGAAGCAAATCCGTGCACAACTGAGAATACACGGACAGAGATTGGAGGTCCACGGCCGTGGGAGAGACCGTGTAAGCCACTGGAACTTGACAAATGTAACACACGGACAAGGATGGAAACACACGATCTTGGGAGCCCATTACACGGACACAAAACCGTGACCGTGTATAAGAATCATGCATTACACGGACATATGTGTGATTACACGGACATATTGGTCATTACACGGACAGATTTCGTGCCCGTGTCTTGTGTTCAAGTGCGGAATTTGTGGGAAACTGATGGTACACGGACGGGGAAGCTTGGGCACGGCCGTG
>CAODLS010632005.1:0-12362 GCA_948243855.1 Flueggea neowawraea
TTTTTATTTTAACAAATTATTTTTATTTGAATGCATTATTTTTATTTTAATAAATTTAGGGTATAAAGTATCAAATGAAGTAGTAGATAAAAGTTGAGGAATTAAAATAAAATTGTGTTTAGTGAAAAATTAAGTAGACATCTCGCTAGATTTTTAAAGTAGTCCCTGTTAAACGAATGAAAAAACTGAAAGACTAAAAACTGAAAAATTTAATAAAATAATAATAAAAATATTGATCAAACTTCTCACAAAATAATTTTAAAAATCTTGAGTTAGAAACAGTCTAAGTCTAGAATCAAATAACTGAATTATAGCAGAACATCCTTACCTGATTATGCAAAAAGACATAATTCTGCTTTGCTGGTTGAGACTAACATCAGCAAATTGGAAGAGACAGAATAGCAGAAGCAAAGCTGTGATGATAAGTTCCTATCTTATAGCCTAATCTATAAAACAAAACTCACGACCACATAATAAAACTTGACAGGTTGTGTTTAATTCTACCTATTCACACTTCACATTTCAAGTTTTAGCATATCGATAATTTAATTAACCGATGTTTATTATTTAATAAATTGTATAATAAAAAAATTGAAAAGAGTGACTCATATGTCTAAAAAGTAAAAGATATTGTATAATAAAAAAATTAAAGAGAGTGACTCATATGTCTAAAAAGTAAAAGATATTAAATATTGTTGAATATATGTTGCGTCATATTACAATCTAATGAAGTAGGTCAAATAGCAATAAATACCTCTAAAGGATTGTATAAAGTGATAAGTTTGAGTATCATAACGCAAAATTCACTTGAATCAGCTTCCAAATTTCACCGAAGAAACATGGATTAGACGGATTCAGCATATATAATCCAACAAGTATAATATCGAATTCTATTTTTTTATTAGTCATTTTATTTTGTTAATATTAAAAATCGAATTCTTGAACTCTTAATAATAAAACTGACTCCACTACCAAGTTTTAACAAGTATAATCTACAAATATTTAAACTATTTATCTCATATCCCATTGGTCCAAAAAAAAAACTGTTTATCCAAATGAGCAACAGAGGTAAAAAAGAGGGTGATGAGTATTGTAAACTAGAGGACAAAAGAAAAAAAAATGAAAGTAGGGTGTGAAAGCTAAAAGAGGCAGTGAAGAGGACCTATTGTTGGCAGTTGCAAAACACATATATGGGTCTTACATTCTCTCTTAATTTTGTGGACTGATCCAATACATCAGCTGTTTGCATTTAACGCAATTCCGCTTTTTTATTAATGACAAATGCAGGGGAAACGTTAAAGCTGAGACATTTGTATCTTCACACTTGTGAACCCCAATGACCAACTCACTCATGCATGTCCTATCAAATTCACTTCAAACAACAATTTGGTATTTATGCCTTTTGTTAAAAACACTGATTCCACTTTCTTTGACAGCTTCTAGCTGTCTTCTGCTGATTCAAGTCAGAGAATTAATTGGTCTCATTTTTTTTCTTTTTTTTTGAGATTTTCAGGTGGTGGGTTCTTATCTTTGCCTTTAAATCCTAAGTGGGGTATTCAGGTTTTTTGCAATATATAAGAAAATTATTGGCTAATATATGATTAAAATTATACACTAAATTAATTAAAAAATGATATTTTTTTAAAATATACATTAAAGTATATCTAATTATTTGTATATTATTTTTTAATTAATTTAATGTATGAGTTTAATCATACGTTTGCAGCCAAGCATTTTTCCAATATATATATTGCAGTTTTCAAGATGTGAGAGGGGCATATCTGTTCTTTGTGTGTGGAAAAACTCTTCTGGGTCAGAGAGATATAAATAGACACCAGTGGTTTTCTTTCTTCTCTCAATTGTCTAAATACAGTCCTCCTTGGTTTCCTATTTAAGAATCACATTTTCAACTCTTCTCTTCTCTTCGTTCTTTCTTTAAGTTTCAATCTTTATTGCGTTATGGAGCCTTCCCAAATCTTGGGAGGAGTAGAAGAATGTCACAGCTGTGAATCAGGGTGGACTATGTACATTGGTGATGATGCTGATGATCATAACAGTAGTGATGGTGGAGATAATGATGATGATGATGACGAAGACAACGACAAAAACGGTGGTAAGAACTATGGTCGTCAAGATGATACTGATGGTTCAATGGCTTCTGATGCTTCTTCTGGTCCGAGTCATCAAAACATGCCTCACTACAAGCATGAAGAGGACAATGAAGACGAAGAGGACAATGAAATAAACTATTATTTGCAGAGGAAAGGCAAGAAAATGGAGAAGAAAAGAAGTGAGAGGAGAAGAAAGGGTGAGAAAGAAGAAGAGCTGGCGTTCATGGCAAGAAGAGGAAATGGTCCTGCTCAAAGTGGTTCAAGGGTAAACAAAAGCTTCTGGATGGGGAAAAGAAAATAGATATATAAGCTTAAATTTGCTGTCTTTTAATTATTCTTTTTGGGTTTCAAGTGATGATCAAGATGGTCTTTTTGGTGTCCAAATGTAGATCATATGGGGGAAAAATTACTAGCAGATGCTAGTTAGTGATACTGTTTTGTGGTTTTGAAACTTCTAGATGTAAGAGGTCTCAATATTAGTTAGTTTATATATATTTAATATGATCTGCATGAGACACCATATTTTCGGTTTTGAGTGATATGATATGCAAACCATCTTGAAGCAATAAAACACTGGTTTGTTCATGTTTACAGTAAGAAATATAAATAAAAACTAGAATCACCTCCAGCACTAAAAAATCTTTAATTCAATTCTAGTTGCTGCGCATTGTCCCAATAAGCTATCCCGGCATTATGATATGAAAACTAATCAAACATCATCATGATATGCTCAGAGAAAGTGGCAGAAAAAGCCAAAGTTACTAGTAGATGAATTTGGATGAAACAGAAATGTTTTTTGACAATATAATTCATTTTTTACAATAACTTGAATTCATCAGGATTCGAGCAATTGAATACACTAGGATTCGAACTATTGATTTGGAGTTCTACAATTCACACACCTAACCGTTTAAACTAACATCAAGTAGTGCTTTTGACCATATAATTAGACCTACACAAACACTTCATAATCCACAACAAATAAAGTTTGAAGCTGGAGATGGTAGTAATGAATAGTACTTTCAAGGTCAGATTGAGAGTGCACTAGTAGCTATAATGTTGTTTGCATTTACAAACCACATGCATCCATTTAAGTTGAGAGGACAATTCTTTTTACTTGTAAATACTTCTAGTTTCACCCTTATTGAAACGTGTCGTCTGCAGTAAATAAATGGCTTCAATGCTAGACACACCAGAATTAAGGTACACTTCCTGTTTAATAAGGTTAACATGTCTAGTCTTAATTGTAATGGAAAGATTCATGTGTGTATGAAAAGCTATCTGCCTGAAGAACGTACTCATCCAAAAGTTCATCGATCATCATAAAACAATACCCTTATGCTGAATAATTTATAACCAGGACCTGAATTAACGATATCTGCTATATCGGTACCACTTTTTTCTAAGTATAGAACCATCTAGGTAGAAGGAGGTTTCAAGTTTAGCTTTAGTCCAATAATTATAATTATTGAAGTGTTCCCTTTAGTTACATGCTAACGTTACTTGACTTGACACGTTATAGTGCCACTAACAGCTCCACTTTATAGCTATTACAATTAGACATAGCAGCAATTATAAACTCAAGCATTACAGTCCCAACACCTAAAACAAACAGGCACTAATATATATGCAGACCAACTCTCCTACCTCTCAACGAAATGAATAGATGAATCAGATTGTTGAAAACCGAACTAGAATTCAGCTCGTAATTAAAAAAGCAAAAAAAAAAGTGTAATAATCCATGAGAAAACAAATTCTGAAGATGTTATAGACAAAGCGACAACAGAGATGGACCTGTGGGACACATTGCCATGCACGTGGGGTGACGAGGATTTTAGTAATTTTAACCCAGATTTTGACAATTCTCTCAATGGTTGGTCTAAACTTAAGAAATAAAAAAAAACACAAATTATGCCAAACTTTTTTATTAGATTATAAAAACAAAATTGTGTTTACGTTGGAGTTAACCCTAGCTGAGAAGTTGCGAGTTCAATTTTTAATAAGACTAAATAAAAATGACTTATAAAGAAAAAAGGGTTCACTTCTTCCCGTTTTAATATGTATATTTTTATTACTACTATTCAAAATTAGACTTTTTTTTTTCTTTCTATTAGTTTATAAATACTACTCTTTTCAATTCAATATTAAGTTTAATCTACATTAACTGTTTTTTTTTCTAATTTCTTACTAGTGTAAGATTGTAAGTGTAAGAATATAATTGGAAAAAAATTATAAAACTTAATACATTTAACAAAAGAATAACAAAATAAGAGGCTATTTAATTAAGAAATTTTATTATTATTTTCTAGAAAACTAAAAAACAGAAATAAAAAAAATAAAAAATTTATTCATAAAAAATTAAAAATTTTATTTTATTTTAAAAATAAAAATAAATAAAAAATTATTTTCTCAACTAGGCTAAACTTTCCTATTCTCGTAACTAATCTTGTGTAAAGGTGACAGTGAAAGTATGGAAATAAAAATAGTTGACTAATATAACTTTGAGTATAGAGCCTCAAACCACACCCGAGAAAACTTAAAAAGATAATGCTTCTATTGCATGCGAAAAAGGTTATCATGGGAAGCTACAGGGAATACCATTTATGTTGCTTTCAGCTCTGCAGGTTATAGATACACATATCCATTGTTGCTTTGTAGGGTTATAGATAGAGAATTTAGAGTTGAAATAATTGTGCAACAACAACAACAATGATAATGTTTCATACACTGCATTTTCACAGTTACTATGCAGACACGTATATATAGTAACTGAAAGTGACTAAATTGATTCATTATTAATGGATGCTCAATTCTGAAGATGACACATAGAGAGGATCTAAGTTTTCTTCTCAGGGACGTTTTTGGGAAGGAAAACGAAAACCAGGCTGTGATGGCATCGCAACACCTAGAAGATCCACATAGGTCACAAGAAAAAAAAAATCGGACGAGAACCGAGCAGACCAGTACAACAGGGGCATGTGACCACTTGTTCAATTATACCTAGCACATATCGTTTTCATTCAAAACTGCCAATTTCAATATCTCAATAGTGGGGAGACATGGCTCATCACTTCCCTTTGTTTGTGACAAAGTCGTTTTCTCCATGAAAATGTCCAGACTGAGTCATTACCAAGAACTGTATAGACTGGACTTTGTACTGAACTAGCTGGCCTCTCTGGCATTTCTCTTTGGAACACTTGTGATGTTGTGAAATTCCTCTACCCAATAGAACAGTGTCGAAGTTCCATTCATGAAATTTGTCGTGCAAGTCACGTCTGTAAATATTTGCTCTAATATTTGACATGGGTGAAATTCACCTGGAAAATAGCCCAGAGTCGCCTTGATTAGGACTGAAATTCATTCGTTGATTGTTTTGAAACCCTTGATTAGCTACGAATCTTTCATATTATTAAAAATATGAAAGATTCGTAGCTAATAAAAGATATTAAAGTTGTTTTTAATATTAAGAGATTGAAACTATAATTCCATAACTACTACTAGACCAAACCTCTTTTGATCAAATTATAACCTCTATATGCAAGTTCTTAAACACAATAAAAGTGTCCCTTATTTGAAGTTTTCATTCGTCTCTCTTGTGGCCATCATATAAGTGTGCATTTGTCAATCACTATGGTCAATTAGCTTAGATTTACTTTTGAAGTTTCTACTAGGTATACTTGTAAGTCAAAGAAACAAAACATTGATTAGGGTTAGAAGCATGATCATGTGACGTACTGCACAGATCAATCCAACTTGCGGGGAATATGTATTCATGGCCGTGCCTGGAATCACCAGAAAAATGTCGAAACCAAGTCACACTTCCTTCACTGAAACTCTATAAACACTGATGGGGAATATATGTCCGGTAGGTTTACTGTGTTACAAAAAACGGTGGCCAAATCATCTCTAACTACTTGTCCCTCTACTACTAGTACTTCCATGTGCCTATATTCATCAATCTAAATTGAATTGAAACATTTTTATGATATACATATATATATATATATATATATTCATTCATTAATTTAACAACCTTCAAGAAAATAATTTCCAAACATTTCATGTGAATCCTCGAACGGGGCAAGTTGCAAATCTTGTTAGGTTCGATTCAATTGAAACTCGTAAGAATCAAAGTTGAGGTTGATTTCACAATATTTATAAATGAATCAAGTTGAAATTAAATACAACCTCGAACGCATTTTAGAACCTCTCAGTTGAACTTCATACGTTAACCTTTTGGATTAATTCAGTTAGCCTAACTCAGTTACACATGCCGCAACTTTCTTTGTCAATTTTGAACATAAACTTTTAGTGAATAAAATTACCATAGAATGCCGCATCAACTAAATTGAACATGTACACTAGTGACACCACACCCCATCAACTCGGTTAAACTAACCCGCGAAAATGTGGTGGGATTATTTAGTAAATCGATTGGTAGAGTTACACCACAATTGTTTAAATACAGAAGGTGAGAAAACCTTTCAAGAATCTAATTTAATACCTAATATTGAATTTCAAAAAAGATAATAAATCAACGGTCATTGAGGTGGATTGTGTAAAAAAATTTAGTTGATTTTTTTGAATTATTTGTGTTTTCAAATATTTAAACTATTTTTTATCAAATTATTCATGCATTAACTTCGATTATAAAAAATGTAATTGATTAGTGTCATTATTATAATATATCATAATCATCATCATACAATGAATTTCATTGAAAAAAAGAAGATCAAAAGTCATGAATTAATATTTTTCTTTTTAAACTTACATTTAACATGGAAAAATAAACTTAGTTGACAATTAAAATTAACTACACTTTTATTTTGTAAATAGATCACATACATCTTTATGATAAGTAAAATTTTTAGTTTGTTTTGTATTTTTTAGATTAATTTAGAATATATAAGAATTATGTAATTAAATTTAATTCTATGAATTATTAATTGGTTAATTAATAATCAATACATAATAATTATTAGATTATTTATTAAAAGAATAATAATTTTTCTCCTAAAAATTTATCTTCTAAAAATACTAAAAATAAGTAATCCACATATAAATCGAAGACCCTTATAAGTAGAAATCCAATATTTGTGGATTAAAAAAGTAAGAAAAATATCTACAGTCTAAGATGCTTTTGTCGTACTACGAGACTACGAAGCTTGATTCTTGAACTTTTGCATGTTAACATTATACTATATTTTCTTTGAATGAATATGTTCTATCATTAATACAGATATATTTGATATGTTATAAACATTACATGTCGATCAGCCAACATCCAAAATCCTGATTAGCAGCACTTTTGGTTGTTATGCAACGCTTTTCAAATATATATAATGAAATATTAAAAAAGAGTAATATTTCATTTCAATAAGATTGAGAAATTATTTATATTTTAACACATTTTTGAAAAGTACTTTCACATTTAATTGAGACATTTTCCAATATGAACTGAATAAAATCAAGAAAACGTTTCCGAGTTATAAATACTATATTTTTTTAAATGAGAGCCGTTATGAAAGACTGTGGGCCGTTGCGAGCTACAACCCAAACTAAATATTTCTGAAGCCCGATGCAAAATACTGAAGCCCAGACAACGGATCAATTGGGTCGGTTCCATTGATTTCGGTTTTGCTGACCGCTTCTGACTAAAATGACGAAACCAGACTAATCCATGACACGTCAGTTCAAAAAAGAATGGTGACGTGGACCAAACTTCACCTTGTCATCCTCTCCCTTCTCTTCACTCCTCTCGCCCATTCACACACTCTCAGCTCATGCACTCCTCGCCAATGGCGAAGTTCCTTCTCCTTTACTATCCACCTCTCACCCCAATCCGGTGCCGTGCCTAAATTTTCCTTCTCCCCCTCTCTCTCCGTCTCCGTTAAACCCCACTATGTAATCCCTCTCTTCACTCCTCCTCCTCTCCATTTCCGTTCCTTCCCTTCCTCTCTCCCCGTCAAAACGGTGTCGGTTCCCGCCTTCGAGTCTTCCTCCGAGACTAAAGAAGAAGAGAAGGAAGAATCTGAGGGAACGGAACAAAAGCAACAACAGGAGAATGGAAGCGTTCCTAGAAAAGCTGACATGGAGTTTCCGAGTGGAGAATTCGTGTTTAAAGAACTCGGAGGTTGGAAGAGCTTCGTTGTGAAGGTTAAGATGTTGATTGCTTTCCCTTGGGAGCGTGTGAAGAAAGGCAGTGTTTTGACTATGAAGTTGCGAGGACAGGTTTGCAAATGACGTCGTTTTCTTTCTCTATTTTTGCGGTTGAAATGTTTTGATTGATTGATTTTGCTTGTGTTTGGTGTTTTAGATAAGTGATCAGCTAAAGAGCAATTTCGCTTCAGGGTTGTCGTTGCCACAAATTTGTGAGAACTTTGTAAAGGCTGCTAATGATCCACGTGTTTCGGGTGTGTATCTTCATATTGAGTCATTAAATTGTGGATGGGGCAAGGTCGAAGAGATTCGGAGGCACATTTGCAATTTCAAGAAATCAGGTAGCTTCACATTATCTCTACTTAATTTACTGACATTAAAAAAAATGATTGGAGCTAGATTTATTTAGGACCTGGCAACTACAGTTGATTGCTGGCTTCATACTGTTATTTGCAAACTTTGTGTTTGTCAATTATCATATTTGTGTTGTTGGTTTTGGGATAAATTGCTCGCATGATGTATCCACTAGGTCCCAATGATCCGCAATAAGATAGAAGTGGGTTTTTCGTGTGTATGCTGGTGAATGTATTATGTGATATTTTAGGTGAAAATAAGTTTGTAGTTGGATTGTCTATTGGTTGAAGTTTAACATCTTCTGTTAAAGCATCGATCAGCTCATTGCAGTCCTATTTACTTCGAAAGGCTTGTCAATTAAGAGGCTTTATCTCCACAGGATTTTCCCCTTCAATTTGTCACGTGTGTCATAAATTCGTAGCTAAAGGTTTAATCAGTGGTTAATTCGTTTTTAACTGAGTAATCATGAACCACAAAGTTTTCTGTTCTGCTAAATGTTTGACAAGGACCACTAAAATAAATTTTGTTCTCTTATAAATTTCTAGGTAAATTTGTTCTTGGCTACCTTCCTGCTTGTCGGGAGAAAGAGTATTATCTTGCCTGTGCCTGTGATGAGCTATATGCCCCTCCAAGTGCATATTTTTCATTGTATGGTTTAACTGTTCAGGCATCATTTCTTCGAGGTATGTTCTGTCATTTTAATTTTATCTAATGATGTCCTTTTGAGTATGGGACTGTGAAATGATATTTGCAGAATTTCTTTTATGTCAAACTACGCATTTTTTAATGGTAAAAGACACTATGCATTTTCTTTTTCCGCTTATTTTTAGATAAACACCATGTAGTGATATAGATTCAATGGATTTTGAAGTGGAATAGGAGATTCCATGTACTTCTTTTATATCCTCTCACCTGTGCTATGAGTAATTCCTTTGCAGAGTGTTGTATTTAGTACCATAATCTGAGTTATCTATTTTTGGATTTTTTAGCATGTGCACTGGTTGTGTTGTTGCCGTGGCCTTGTGATATAAAATCGTGGATTTTTTGTTTTACAGGTGTTTTAGGCAAAGTAGGCATTGAGCCAGAAGTGCAAAGGATTGGTAAATATAAAAGTGCTGGGGATCAACTCACTCGAACAAGCATGTCCAAAGAAAATTGTGAGATGCTGACTGCTTTGCTTGATAACATTTACGGAAACTGGCTGGATGTAGTTTCCTCTACAAAAGGTTGTTTTGAACTGAGTTCAGATTAAGTCTCAAAGTTTTAAAACGTAATTCGTGATTTTCTGTGAATTATGACAGGAAAGACAAGAGAAGAAATGGAGAATTTCATTAATGAGGGTATCTACCAGGTAGAAAGGCTAAAAGAAGAGGGCTTGATAACAAATATACTCTATGATGATGAGGTATGACAGTGTCAGCATTTCTTAAATTATTTGACAAATGGCTGAATGCAAAGAAATATGTGCTAAAAACAATTTGATTGTTCGTTATATGGAACTGGATAATGAGCTTCTTTCCATGTGGTCTTGGAATAACTTGTCAAGATGACAAGGAAAGAGCAACTCACTCTACGCTGCAGTGATACAAAAGAATCTAATAACGACATCCATTGGTTCCAGCTTATCACGGATGATTTCTAATAGATAGCAAAATAATATAAAGAAGGCTAATGAGGAAGCATGATATATTTTGTTAACTTGTGTGCTGATCTAAATGGAGAGTGAGCACTGTTTTAAAAAGAATTTTGTGAAATAAGATTTTAGTTATATGTATGATTGTGCAATGACTTTCCATGAATAAATCTGCAGGTTATCTCAATGTTAAAAGAGAAACTCGGAGTCCAGAAAGATAAAAAACTTCCTATGGTTGATTATAAGTAAGCATCTTATTAGTGGTATTAAATGTTGTGGATATCTGATTTGTATAATTTATTTTCCACATTGTACAAACAGGAAATACTCTCGAGTTAGAAACTGGACTCTTGGCCTAACAGGTGGCAAAGACCTGATAGCTGTAATCAGAGCCTCTGGAAGCATTACTCGTGTCCGGAGTTCGACGTCTTTACCTGGTTCGGGTATCA
Source organism: Flueggea neowawraea (assembly GCA_948243855.1). Taxonomy (NCBI): domain Eukaryota; kingdom Viridiplantae; phylum Streptophyta; class Magnoliopsida; order Malpighiales; family Phyllanthaceae; genus Flueggea; species Flueggea neowawraea. The sequence continues at coordinate 10,707 of CAODLS010632005.1, forward strand.
TCGGGGAGCAAATTATTGAGAAGATACGTAGTGTAAGAGGTACAGTGGATCCCTGTCTCACCTTCTGTAAAATTGTAGCATAGTCTCCTTGTTTATGATTGTATTTCTACAGTTAGGTTTTTTCTTAATATGTGTGGTATAACTACCCGGATTCCATGTGAAAATCCTTGCTAACTCTCAGTTATAAAGGTTCTTATTTTTTGTTAGTAACCCATGCATGAGATTTATCCCTGGAGCTTACCATTATCTGAAAAGATAGTTTGTACGAAAAGCACTTGGAGGTTGCTTCAGGGCGGAAAACATTCATTATATTATAGCAAATGAAACCAAGAAAAAGCCAAATCTTTGTTCTGTTTGCATTTTCCATACACGGAAGATAATTCTTATGCCATGAATTGAACTGCAGTGCTAGCATTTAGCTCATAGTATATGTAAAATGAAGAAAACGCATGGTGATCGTAGGCACTCTCTCTAGTGGGATTAGCTAAGTTTGACACTTGTTGCTATATGAAAAGTTGATGGAGAAAAAGGAAGTGCCGATACCTTTGTAGTTTTCTTATAATCATTTTTGTACTTTTCATCTCGGTGACTGCTCTCTGTTTCTTTTTCTTAATTATTCTTAGAGTCAAAAAGGTTTAAAGCTGCTATAATCCGGATTGACAGCCCTGGAGGTGATGCCCTTGCCTCTGATTTGTAAGTTTTGCCGTATGCACCTACATGGAATATGAAATACATAATTTTTTCAATTTCACCACTAAATACTATGAAGTATCTTTTTGATCACTAATCATCTTGCACGTCTTGACCTCAAAATTTTAACCAACTTACATTTTATTTTAGGTTAGCTTCAAAGTGTTTGGAGTTGTGTTTGTTTAGATCTCTTAGGTGCCACTTTGTAGTATTTGTATCATTATGCTCTAATTTGGTATCTTTCTACATTGCAAAAGAAGAAAACTATGTTTCATCAGTTACTTATCTGTTCTTTGATCTTAAAAACAGAATGTGGAGGGAAATCAAACTCTTGGCTGAATCAAAACCTGTCATTGCATCTATGGCTGATGTAGCAGCAAGTGGAGGATACTATATGGCAATGGCTGCAGGGGCTATTGTTGCTGAGGATTTAACATTGACTGGTTCAATTGGAGTAGTTACAGGTGATCTCATAAATATTGTTTTCTATCTGGAAAATCTATGACAAATGCTCTGAAACTTTTAATGGTGCATTGCTTTCCTATATAAGATTGAGCAGTGATTGAATGTCTCACTTGATAAAAAGAAAAGAGATATATCATTACGCGATCTAAGACTGGATTTTTTAAGAGACAAAATGCTTCAATGGGGCTCTGGATCTTGGAGAATTTGAGATTAATTTATGGGTTGCATGATGGACTTGGGACTTTGGGGAGGGTGAGGATGAAGCAATTCTCAATGTGCTAGCTTCTGTGTGTCTTCTGTTAATTTTATTTTTTAAATTGCTGGCTGTAGGAAAACTTAACCTGGGGAAACTCTATGAAAAAATCGGTTTTAACAAGGAAATCATATCAAGGGGTAAGTATGCAGAGCTTCTTGCTGCTGAACAGCGATCTTTCAGGTGAGAGGAAATCTTATATTTTCTCATATAATGATGAAGTTTTCTGGTATGCCTGCATTGTACTA
>CAODLS010632013.1:0-21820 GCA_948243855.1 Flueggea neowawraea
GGAGGAGATTACTTCTGAATTCCAGAGTGGCATGAAAAATTCACATGTTAATGAAAATGATAGTGAAGAAGGTGCCAAAATTTTAAAACTACTTGAGATAGCTGCTGAGCCTGAAGTTTTAATGGCAGAGATGAGTCCAGAACAGCTAAGTACTTTTGCATCTTATCAAGTCAAGCTAGAGGTGGGTTTCATGTACACTGATCCAAATAATTATTCATGTATGTAATATCTGATCAATAAGTCTCACGTTAGGCAACCAGGCAATCACACATGGAAAAAGCAATTAAGAGAGCTTTGCAATATGCCGGCTTAGGGGAGAGAGAAGTGACACCATTTATGAGGGTTAGGGTGGTTGGGTTAACTAAAGGCACGGGTATCACAAAGGAAGGCTTGATAACAATCTGGAACCCGACAGAAAAGCAGGTGAATCCAGCATGTCTATTCTATCTATCTACCCCGAAAGTCTGAGCCTGTCTATTCGTTCATGCTTGTCTGTTCTTGTAGTTGTACTTTATATTCAGATATTTGTTGTACGCTTCACAAGAATTCAATTAGATTTACATACTGTTGTTTCAGCAAAACGAGTTAGTTGAGGGACAGGGCTATGCCATTTCAGGACTCTTACCTATGAACTCTGATGCCAAGACACTTTACTTACAAGCAAGAGGATTGTCAACTAAATGGCAACTTCTATCTCCCTCATCAATCCAACATTTTGAGTAAGTAGACACCTGCTTCCTCTGTTATTCTAGAATTAACCTAGCTAATATATTTTTGTATCCTTTCTAGGCCTTTTTTAAGTCCTCGAGTATCAGTGTCATTGTCGAATTTGGGAGAAGTTCCTCTTTGCAGGTGAACTATAATTCAACATCTTAAACCAATATACTTGGTTTTTATCTTTGTGAAAATAATTAACTCAATTGCGCATTTTTATACATTTTTTGCAGTGAATTTGATATTGCTGCATTTGTTGTGCATGTTGGTGAGGTTTATACAGCTGCTCAGCAAAAGAGACAGTGGGTGTTCGTGACTGATGGCTCAATTTTTCCCTCGCAATCAGGAGAGACATCAAGTGCTTTACTTGCCATCAGCTTCTGCTCGCCATGCATAGGTGATGATGCATTTTCAGCAATCAATTACAATCTTGCTGGAACCATAGTGAGTATTTTTTGTTCCTTCTTTAGTTCTATTTGACTGTAAGAGGATATTTAAACTTTCTATTGCATTGATGAGGTCTTCTTTGACTATCATCTCTTGTACAAAGTAGCTATCTATTAGGTACCGGGGTAACTGGCAACTCTCTGTTAAACTTTACGGTGCCTGATTGAAAATTATGATCACATAAATATCCTAGACGAAAATCTTGCACATTATGTTTTTCTTTTTGTAAATGTGCTTTTATTTTACTTCTTAAAGTTGATTGGTTTTGTGAACTTTAGATTTTAAATGGAATCAGTGGTCAACTTGATTTTGTTTCTTTAAATTTGTCCAAAGTGACGGTTACACTTTGTTTCAAGTGACTAGCATTCATATTTGATAGTTGTGATGCTTTTCTCGCAAATGAATATGGCATCCAGCTTGATGTAGATGTATCATTTCTGCCGAATCATTTGCCATCTTTTTGGAGGTTTCCAGGTTGGGTTCTGTAATCTCATTAAAAAGCCAAAGGACCAAATAAATCATCTCTGGATAGCAGAGGCAACAGAAAATTCAATTTACACCCTTGCTTTTGATTCCCCAAAGTATTCTTATCTGAGAACTGCAGCCAACACATCTCAAAGCTGGGCAAAGAACTCAAGATCGGTACACATTTGGCTTATGATAAATTTATTTTACTACATTATGTTAGCTAGATTTATTCGTCATCATTTATTCCATTTAATGCAGATCGTTCATAAACTTAAAGAGAAGGTTTTATTTATCATTGGCGATTGTAAAGACTAGGAGAAAATTCTATCAAGTAAGCTTCTTGACATATCAAATTTGATTTTCTTTTGGTGCTGTTTGTTATTGACGGAGTAGCAGCTTTTGTATGGCAATCAGAATGCCGGATACAATGTGATGTGTTGCCTACTTTCATGATTTTGTCTGCAACTGTTTGCCCAGGTTATCATCCCTATGGTTTTGATGACTTAAGTGTAGATTGTACGCAAGTTTTCTATAAGGTCCAAATTTGATTTGAGTACCATCTCTATGTCTAATGCGAGTAAAGCAAAAGTATCCAATGATTATGCTTAAAAGATCCAGGTTAAAAAAAAAAAAAAAGATTTATGCTAAAAAGCAATCTTCTTGACAATTCCCCTGTCCTTGATAGTATATGCTGGTTCAGTTCAGTTGCGAAAGAGGATTTGCAATGCGAATGGTTTGCACACTCATACGGTGGAACAGCCTGGGGCTTCTTCAGCTTTATTTTTTGGTATGACACTGGTTTGTATTGGATTCGGCTCCTCCTGCTTCAGTGCATATAACACTGACATTTTCTTTACTGGTCTTTCATTTACCAAGGTTTTGCAGCTGAAGTACTCGAAACACTGCTGATTGTCGACAACGGTTGTCTCAGCATTTTGAAAATTATGATGGGCGCAATTTCATCTTATCACCAGTCAATCGGTTTTGCCTGCACGTGTCAACATTTCATTTTTGGTTTCATTTCCAATTCAGCTACTCTTTGAATCTCTTGTACAGTTAGATATAGATCCTGACATATTCCAGGCTTTTGTTCTTGGTGCAAATTTGGAAAGGCTGGTTTAAGTACCTGTAATTAAAGCATCAATACTGGAGTTGGTTTGGTATCACTTGGTGGTAGGTTCTTTTACATGCAATTAGTTGCGTTGTATTTTTTTTTTGGTTTGTTGGAAGTATTTAATTGAAATTTTTGTAAATAATTTTTAAGCATTAACGTTCAATCGATAATCACAATTCAGCCTCAAGGGAGTGGTTGGAGTTTTAATTTCCAACCAAGGAAACTTTGCCTAACTACGTTGGTGGTCAAGTGGGTGGTCTTTCCAGTAAAAAGGAATGATAATTAGTGTACATTGTGATAGTATTACCACCTGCTATCTCTTCTAAGTTGTAACTTTTCTTTCACTTGATTGACGTAAAACATTCTCTCTTTGCTCTACACCGAACATCACCGTCTTTAACAACACAAATTTCCCGTAAAGAATCAAAGTTTCTGATGCTATGCCATTGTGAAGTCACTAGGAAATGATTTCTCTTTTACAATAGATGGTATAGGAATTCATTCCACACATCAGGGACACCAGGCAAGCACCAGTGTATGCAATCAGAGTAACTCGTAGGTTCTGCCAACTGTTCCGGTCTCAATGTCTCCCAGAATTTCCGGTATATGGATGGATGGCCGTCTTTCCGATACTCAGATAGCTGAGTAATGTTGATAACAGAAACTTTTAAGCCTAACCTGCTGATGACTTTTTCCACCATGTACATTGTAGGCAAGTCGGAACCACTTCCCCAGTAACCAACCCGATCAATTGGAACCTTCTCGTTGTAGCAATTCCCGTCAGTTCCAGGTTCCCATTCTCGGCTCCTGTATCGCAAGGAAGTTATATGCAGGTAATTCAAAAAGGTTGTTTAAAAGGGCAAGGATACAATCACTAACAGCACTTACTGAATATACCAATTCTTTAATCTAGCATGTATATACTCAGGTTGAGACGTTCCATGTGTGAATATTTCTGACAGATCGCAATGGATGCATTGCAATGCAAAAGATGTGACTATTAAAACTTCACAAACCTATAGTTTCATTTTTATGCTCTATGCCAATCGAAGAAATGAATCTCAGAATATCTAATTGTGTACCGCAGGTCAATGCGGGTAACAATGAGACAATGTGCACATGAATCCAGATATATGTAACATAAAGTATTGCACTGAAACAAAGCCCTGTTTTAAAGTGCCTAGACATATTTCAGAGATTAAGGAAGTATTCTAAGCCACATAGAAAGGTTCATTTTCTGAAATCCAACTCCACAAAAAGCCTGCATATGAATACGTCAGTGTCTAGAGATGATAGGTTCTCTATAGCAATAGTGTGTTGAACATAAATTGACAATTATCAATAGACACTCACCAGAGATGTGTTGGAGACATGGTGACAAAGAAGACTCTTTTATGAGGGTCGGCTTTTGAGGCTACCCAGTCAGCCCATGCTCCCATGGCCACCTCCATTGCACCCAGACCATCTAATTCTTCACAAACCCCATTTTTTTCAGCACTCCATCTGGAAAAGCAATGAAGTATGATTACATTATGAAATGTGTAACTAACATTGCAACTCAATTCCCCAATAAGAATATTAGGGAACTTACAATAGCTTGACAGGGCCTTGTCTCCACCACAAGTATGTATTGAAAACCAGTATATCAGCACGTTCCCACTTTGATGAGTGCTTCAAAACTGAATCTGGACGGATTATCCGTTCATCCAGTCTGTGATTCACAGGGTCATCAGAATTGGAATCTACTAGAAGCGGGCCCAGAGAAACTCAACAGTGGCATTATACTCCTGAAAAAGGCTTATAAACAAACAAAATAAACAACACCTTCAAATTTATAGCCTAAAAATTATATCTCACATAGAGAACAAAATGCAGAAACAGAATTCAAAACTCATTCCCCCTATATACATAGCAGTAATTTGTGTTATTACCTCTGCCCTAAAAATAGTTAGAGGAGCATTGGGTGACATTGTTCTCTTATCTGCTGGAATCACTGACTGCAGCAAACACACCATCGATATCCATTGCCCTCGGTTCAACGAATCCCCCACAAACATTAGTCTCTTACCTCTCAATTTCTCCCACATTTCAATCGCATTCCACCTACCAATGGAAAAATCAAAATAAAAGAACAACTAATCAAGCAGCAAAATACTGAAACATACAAGATTCATACTAACTGCATATAAGTCCTGCCAAAATCAAGTATTTGAAACTTTAATAAACCTATAGAGAGCCTAAGACTCGTCTTCAATCTCAAACGAAAAGGCTCAATAGCTAAAAGATTTACACATCTAGAATGCATTAAGGCCTCAGTAACTAATCATACAGACTCACTCAGTAAAATCATGCCCATTATATATTAAAGGAACAAGCAGAAAACAAAATAGAGAAGTAGAAAAACAAGAGTAGGACTTACCTCTTCAAATTGCAATTGTGAGCTTGCCACCTCCAATACTGATACCCCAAGTTAGACCTTCCATGCTTGTGACAAGCTAGCTGGTCAGACATGTGCGGGCAATCAGACTCATTAATAGCGGGTAAGACTTATTATCAAACACCCATTTGCCATCAAACAAATCACAACCACCACCACCACCCTCCAAGCTCTCTCTTCTCCTCTACCCGTTTCTCTTCTCGGGTCCCCCCACCGGATTTTGTTCCCACTATACTCCCTTCTACTGTTGCATCTACTGAACCTATCCAAACCCTCTAAAACCCATCAAGATTAGTACTTTGAACTTCAAGAAACTGAAACACACACAAAGAACAGAACATTATGTCCCAGAAACCTCAAAGATAGATAGAATCATACCTGGAGGACCACCAAATTGGCTAGCAAGATTAGGCTGTATATACTGAACAGTGCTTTATCGAAGATCTTGATGTGGGTTTTCATGGATTCGTTGAATACTACTTTCGTTGTAGATAATTGAACACACTATAAAGCCAACAAGCACACATGACACTATTGGGAACTGAGTTCTTCTCCTACTCCACCTCTGCATCATCACGTCAATCAACGATACTAAACGCGCGCAATCGTTCACTTTCAGCTTATCCAAGTCCTAAATTGTTATCACTATGGATTGGATTTTTGTTCAAGATTGTGTCTTTGTATAGAGTGCCTGTGTTGTATACTAAAAAAAAGGGCAAAAAAAAAAAAAAGAAACGAAGAAACGAGAGGGAAGAGTGTGCGTGTGTTTAATGGCAGCTGTGCGTTGGTTTTGATTCAGTAGGGGCCAAAGTATTCTAATGAAGGTGGTAGGTGGGGCCGTTGAATATGGTAACCAATCAGATTGATCCAAGCTGTAATGTGCGGTGGATGGGAGGTGTTGGTCCCACAGATTCGGTGATATGATGAGTCGTTAGAGAGACTGTGATCAAAAATTGATGGTTACGACAGCACTTGATTGTCGTCTTGCATAAGTTTAAGTTTTTTCAAACTAAAAAAAGAATTTATGTATTTTTATACCTAATTTTTTAATCAAACAATTATAGCAAGTAGAGAAATTAAATTTACGTTAACGAGTCTTTATTTCTTTGGACAATTTATAAAAACATAATAATGAAAAAAATATTTTATTAAAATTAAAAATTGAGTATAAAAAATTAAAAGAGAATTAAGGAGAAAAAAAAATAAAGAACTAAAAGCTAAGAGGGTAAATCAACCTATGGGAGTTTAATATAATGTAAAGAAAAGGGCCCTCAAATATTCATCTTTGCTGCTTTTTATATTGTTTTCAACAGAAACCTTCTGTCAATTAATCAATTCTGGCATTCCTAAAATCATGAGATTAGCCCCTTGATCAGCTGGAAATCCTCCTGGTGATCAGTCCCCATGCCACTAGCTCTTCTAGTTGCTTTCCTTTTGCAGACTCCTTTTAGGAGGCTAGTAGGGATGTTAAAATGAGTTGATGGGTCGTATTTGTGTTATGTCGATCTACTTTAATGACACGATTAATATCAACACAAATACGACTCATTTAATAAATGGATTGAAACAACACGACTAATCTGTTTAATTAAATAGGTTGTATTTTTTATTAAAATTTGACACGATCCGTCAACCCGTTTAACCCACTTCACTCATTTAACATATTTAATAGTTCATTTCTAACACAATTCAAATTAAAAATATAATTAAAATTAACACACACAAAAAGTCTGAGACACTTTAAGTCTGTAATTTAATGTTGTACTTGTATAGAGTGTCTCAAATTAAATATATCAGATACGTTACATATATTATATATATTATATAATTTATAAACGGGTTCGTCGGTCGACACGTCACGACCCACGATACGACCTGTTTAGTTCATGTCATAAACAGGTCGATCGTTTATGACACGAACCCGTTTATACTCAACCGTAACCCGCTAAATTTACGTGTTACGTCTATCGTATTATCATGTTGTGATCCATTTTAACACCCCTAGAGCCTAGCCCCCTGGTCACCAGTGATTAATTTCCTTCTACGTGGATTCCTTCCTTTTGTGGTCTCTAACTTGAATCTTCATCCCGTCTCCACCGTGATTTCCTCCCTTTCCTTGAGGTTTTATTTTTTCCTTTTTTGTCTTAACCTCCAAGGAGCTAAGCTTCCTTGGGGGTTGCTCCGCTGCAGTCACCTTCTTCTTTTTTCAGATTTCTTTCCTTTTGAAGATAGCAACTTCGGTATGGATCTCATTTCTTTCATGACTTACTCCTTTGACCACTCGACATTCTTTTTTGGCATAGCTCCTGGGGGCAAAGGCCCTCTAGGGGGCCTAACCCCTTAACACCGCCATCAAGGGACCATTACTCCTCTGGGCCTGACCTCTTTGGCACCATCAATCTTTTTCACATGGGCTCTCATCTTGTGGCTTTTTACAAATTCAACTCGGCTGGTGGGCCGGAGCTAGAATTTTGCCGTGATAAAAAATGTCGTTGTGGTTATAACTGGTTCACACAATTTGGTTTTATTTAGTGATATGCATTATCTATATAATATATAAAAACAGAATATATTTATTTTAATGTATTAATATTTAGCATTTTAAAATATTAATATTTAATATTCTAATTTAATAACAAGTGTCAATATTTAAAATTATTTAATAATTCTTAGATTACCATAAATGAAATAAAATACTCCCTCCGTTTCATAAAAATAGTCCATTATTCTTTTTCAGGATATCCTAAAACAATTGTCACATTCTTAAATAAACTTTAATTTTTCGTGTTGTTTTCTATTTTTGCCCCTCATTGTTGTCTTGAAGTCAAAAAAAGTATGGATGAAGTCTTTTAATGTGCAACAAAATCTTAACTATAATAATTATACTAGTAATGGTATAAAAGTAAAAATACCACCTCATTTATCATTTTCTTAATCTTTTGCACAAAAAAATAAGTGATAATTTTTTTGGGACGGAGGGAGTAAATAAAACAAAATTTTGACATCATATTAATTACCATTTTTGAAAATAGAGACATAATTAATGGCACGTAATGCAACATCTCGAAAATATTTGGATCATGATTAGTTAAAAAAGCAACCCTAGCCAACAGTTAAAACATTTACAAAGATCTAATAATAACAATGCAACTACTTCACACATTAAAAAAAAATCAAGTAATTTGAAAGAGAACATAATCTGTAAACTTCAGTCACATTAATCCATCAATGGATATAGATCGAATAATAGACAGTTGCGAGCAAAAATCAAGGAGCAATCAAAGAGAAATATTACCAGCCATTCAGGTCTAATGAAGGAAGCCATCAAAGAGATAGTGAATTTGAAAATCTGGTTCCACCCATTCATTGTTTATGGGCAGAACCTAAAGACGATTAGGATTAGGTATCAACGGGTTCTTGCTACGTTAGAATTAATGGGGCCTAGTTCTAATAGGATTTAGAGGCAAACAACATATATACTATTTTAAGTTTCAAATATTATAGGTACATCATTACTAATTTTAGTAAAAAAAAGTTTGAATAAATAATTTCGTACAGAAGTATACATGGTTCTGCATATTTTGTACTTTTGTATAAAATTTGAACAAATAGATTTAACTAAAAAGTAGTGACAACATGTATTGTGCATGTTGTGTACACATATATGCATGTTTTGCATGCAATATATACACCTACATAAACTTTTGTACACTTGTAAAATAAATAAAAATGATATTTAGTCAAAATTTAATTATTTTTTGCTATTTGTTAAGAAAAAAATATTTTTAGACTTTGCCCACATTTATCCACATTCTACCCACTATCTATAAATAATTATGCATCGATTGTGTACGCATTGCTGAAAATTTTTTAAAGCAATTTTTTCTGTTTTTTACTAGAAATTAACATCAATTTCTCCCGATTTTTTTCCAAATTCTTGTGAAAAGTTAAAATATGACATTCTAGACATTTTTAAGAGGAAGAAGGTATTTTAAAAATTATTTTGGGCTCTTTGCATATCCAGCACAAATATACATTTCATATCCACCACAAATATTTGTTAATTTGTCTAACTGAATTAGCAAATAGGTGATTAATCTTAAATCTATAATATTATCTTCCATCAATTTATGTTTTAATGATTATAAAATTCAACACTACTTTTAAAATGCAAGCATATAGAATTAATATCACGTATGAAGCTCGTCGCGCGGACATATATACTAGTTACACTATAATGTTAAAGACAATTATAATATTACTAACAAGTTTTTTAATTACTATATCCGAATCTCATTAATAATCTCAAATTAACCGTTAAAATTAGAATTAATGAGTTTATAACTGTTAGAAACGGGTCCGTTCATGACATGTATCGAGTGGAACCCAAATACATTAATTGTGAGTTTAACTAGTTAATTAATTGTGGGTGTAGGAGGAGAAACTCATCTAGGGCACACATACTAAGATTATTTGGAAGAAACAGAGTGTGTGAGTGAAAAAATAGACTCAGAAAGAGAGAACACCTCTCTCTACACCACTCATTGTCGCCTCTCCTCTCTCTTTATAGGGACGAAGATTTTCTTTTTCAGTTCTTAATTCCTGCTAGACCGATCTCTTGGTGGTATCTGGACTGTAAAATCATGGTTCAATTACGAGACTTATATCAATCGATTTTGTCCATATTTATGTTCAACTGCACTTTAAGTTTAGTACTGAATCTCTTAATTTGGCCATATCTACTGTTAAATTGTATAAAATATTTGCTTTCAATAATTTATCTGTATTAGAGTCTTTTCCGGCGTTAAGCATCGATAATTCGGTTCACTGACAGTAAATAAAATGACATAAAAGAAAATAGTCCTATGATCGAAGACAGTCCAGTATGATTCGTTACCATCCTATTGGTACGCTTCAACACCATGTTGAAAGAGGAACGTAGCATGCACTAATGAAAGCCACCTATCAATCCCTACCCAAAAATCTGCCACGGCATCGTATTAAAGCCACGTTTCACCTGTATACGGTGACCATCTACTATAAATAAATCTACTAGTTTGGAGCAATTACAGTATGACATTAGTGGCTGTCAACAAAGTGTGAAGTGCGGAAGAAAAATGGCGACGAGTAAGGAAGACATCAAGTACGGGGCAGCACAGGCAAAGCTATCAGCAGATGAAGCACTGAGGGTTAGGTACAAGCATGGCACTCCACTTGAAGGAGGCAAGATTGCTGATTCTGAACCTGTCGACCTCTTCTCTAGTGCCCATAACATTGACAAAGGAAGGAAGTTTTCTGATTCCAGTGCTCAGAACATTTCTGACAAGGGTAGAGTTCAAAATGATCCACCATCAGCTCAGCCTCATGATCAGTTCAAACCCAACACTTGAGAGAAAAAAAAAATTGCTTGCAATAGTTTTGTTACTCTTGATTCTATAATGTATGCTTTGCTTGGTTATCACGGGTCTTTTTTGAGTTTCTTGATCCAATCTTTGTCTATGTTCAGATAATTTTTTCTTTTTGTTTGTTTTCCAAATCAAGAATTCTCGAACTAATTAATGCAATTATGCTCCAATGTCTAAAAGTATGCTATTTTTTTAAATGTCATTTTATTTTCGAGAACCGAATCATCACTCTTTCTTCTTAATGCTGGACTAGTGGACTGGACGTTTCTTCTTAATATTGGACTTGACTTCCGTTGAAAGTATGCTATTGTGAGCAAATTTCTGATAGTCATCAGGTATTCATTAGAATTTGCAGAGAATTGTTAATGTTTCTTTAAAGGAAAAAACACTTCTCTCTGATGCAAATGGTTATGTGACATGGGAAAGAAGAAAAACCGGGATATTTAACTTGTGTTCCTTAAATTTTGGGAACCTCCAATTTTTGGAGTCTTGACCAAACTTGAAAGAGAAGGTGTTTTTTTAAAAAGAAAAAAATGATTGAAAGGGTTAAAGACAATGTCAAAGATTAATAATATGGGCATAGAGAAGCTCATTCCAGACATCAGGGACTCCAGGAAGGCACCAGTGTATACAATCAGCATAGCTACTTGGGTTAGAAACTTGTTGTTCAGTGAGTGGATCCCATTGTTTCCTGTAAATGGAAGGGTGGCCTTCTTTTCTGTATTCTGAGAGTTGTGTGATGTTGATCATGTGTACATTTAAGCCTCTGGTTTTAAGGTCATCAAGCACATTCTCGACCACCTTCATTTTTTGTGGACATGATGCTCGCCCTTGATACCCTTCTTTCAGGATTGGTCTTGTTTCACTGTAGCAATTTTGTCTTACTTCTCCTCCCCACTCTAAAGCCCTGCATTAATGTTCACAAAACTATTAATTCTGGAGAAATTTAATGAATGTTTGTTAGTTTCACAATAAATCTATTTACAATTTTTAAGCATTTTTCATAATTAAAACTCAAATTTTGGTACTTTGAACTCCAATTAATTTGAAGTATTTTTCATACTTTAACTCAAATTCTCATCCTTAAGTTTTGAGTGTGAGATTTTTAATGGAGTTAATCTCAATGTTAAGTTTGATTTATAGTAAAGAATAAATTACATGTTATAAAAAAACAATTTGAGATTTTTAAATTTGAATTAAGGAAGAAAAATTTGGTTGAATTTAAAGTTTTTAGTTAAGAAAAATTCTAACATCCGATTTTTAGTTAAAATTCGTATCATTTCATCACAGTTTTTAATTAAAAAATTGTATCCACTACCGTTTTTATAGTTGCACGAGTTAAAAAAACCTTGTCTAACAGTTAAAAAACGAAAAATTCGAAATTTATTATAGACACATAGTAATACTGGAATAGTTGAGCAATACTTTTGGTGAGTTGGTGACAGGCTGACAAAGAACAACTGTGCTTTGGTTCGGTTAATATGAACCTCTAACCAGTCGGCCCACGTCTTTAGTGCCATCTCGTACACTCTTGGCATCTTCACTGCTTTGTAAATTCCATCTGGCTTCTCAAACGAACCCCACCTGACCCAAATTTCCGGTCGGTTAGATATAACACATAACTAGTTGGTTTAAAAAATTAATGAACCAGATCTGCCAAACTCTACTTACAGAACTTTCATTCTGGATCTTCTCCACCAAAGATAGCTGTTAAAAACCAGAATGTCTACATCGCTCCAGTGTCTAGCATGCTTTTCGATTGCCTAAACTCGGACGATTCGGTCCGGAACTCGGTGGTTTACTGGGTCGTCTGAATTTGATTCGACCAACAATGGTGCCCAGTAGAACTCAATTGTTGCATTATAGTCCTCCATTACGTTAAGAAGACAAAGATCGTATTAGACAAAAGGAAAAAAAGAAAATAATTGTTGACAGTGGGATTTGAACCCACGCCCTTTCGGACCAGAACCTTAATCTGGCTCCTTAGACCAACTCGGCCATCTCAACCTAATGTTTGCTCTTTCAAATTTCACTTATTTAATCTATTTGTTTGAGACTTACCATGACTTTGTAAGTGATTAAAGAACCATTTAGAGAATCTTGGTTAGACTTGAGAGCAGTTGAAGGAAGGGAAGTGTCAATGAGACAGACCATTGAAACCCATTGGCCTTTGTTGAGAGAGTCTCCTACAAACACAAGCCTCTCCAGCAATGCTGTGGCATTGAGCCTTATTACCAAACAAAGACAACACCATTCCACCAAACTCAAAAAACAATATTAATTATTGCCAATACACAACCTCTATACATATTTAACCTCTCGCCATCAAATTATACACACTCTATGAATTAATTTCATCAATGGTCATTTGTATTATGCATCATCATATATCAGTATGCGATACAATTGAGCTCTTACGTCATCAATTTTAAAATTGTGATTCATTTATAAAAAAAGCTCGTGAAACCAGTATTTGTTTTTAGTAGTTTGAACATTGAAAAATGTAAAACGATAAGTTTTTAAAAATTACAATGTGTTGAACATGCAATCTGATTGATGTATACGTTAAATTAAAAAAAAAATCCTGAAAATAAGGTTAGAGTGAAAGAGAGAGACCTAGGGAGGTCACATTGGTGAGGCTGCCACCTCCAATTCTGGTAATCTAAATCTTTCCTTCCAAACTTCTCACAAGCCAACTGATCAGACATGTAAGTGCATTGCTTCTCTTTATACAAAGGATAAGACTTGTTATCATAAACCCACTTCCCTGAGAATAGATTGCACCTTGACTACAAGTCACCAGACCTTTTATTTGAAGTCCTATCTTCAATGAGTTCTCTTCTATTCTGTGACACATAAACTGCAACTACAACTAAAGATGCAACAAGAAGAGCTATGATTGAATGGAAGCTACTTCTGATGCCCCTTGGCGTTGGAGGAGCAACCAGGATTTGCTGTTTCTTTGCCATTATTGATGATAGAGCTTTGCTTTGTTTTTTGCACTATTAAACTCTTCATTTTTAGGGTTTCCTCATTTATCAAGCTTTCTAAGATAAAAAAAGAAAAGTTGTTGAAAATCACTTGTCATGATTCGTTTCAGGGTAGTTTGTTGAAAGCAATGGAGAGATGGAGTTCGGTCTAATTTGATTTACGAAAATGGCCTTTATTAATTTTCCTTCTTTTGACACTACTGGGTTTCAGAATTACTAATTTTGTTAAGTCTATCAACATCAAGGTGTTGGTTAATTAATTAAAGCCGCAAAAAAAGGAACTATGGGGAATTAATTATAGCTATCTTTAATTATGGTGTGCTTAAAAACCTTAAATTCGTATACACCATACTATACATGTGCTATTTTATATTTTCCTTGTTAGTACCTCAAATTTTAGTATGTGTTTACAAATCGTGTTATTGTTCTCATGGAGTTCTTTTATTGTTGAACATATTTGTGCTTGTGAGTTGTGATTATATTCTCTCTGATTATACATAGTTTGGTACGAAAATCAACTCAAAATTCTGTCATGAAGCTAAAATGTTTGAAACTTTTAATTAACATTAAGTTATAGAGAAATTTATTAAGAACTTAAATTTATAATTTTTTTCGTATCAATATTTAAACAACCGTTGTTTCAAGTATGGTGAAATTATTTTATAGTGAAATCAATTTGTAACGATACGAAGATGGGTTTTGGATTGGATAATGAAGGTGTTATAATAAGTATGAAAAAAAAAGTGACGATGTTATAATGATGTATACATACATGCATAGGGGTTGTTTGGTAACTTAATAACCAACCAATGAGCTTTTTTTTTCTTTAAACAACCAACCAATTAAGTAGGCAATTTTACTCAATAGTTTTAGTTAGACATGCGCTGTTGTGAGGGTCAAACAAATGTATTTTGGATTAGGTCGTGGTTGTTCATGTATCCACATCCACATTCGTTGGCTTCAAGCTGCCTCAACAAGCTTTTGAAGACTCCGTAACCGTCTTTCTCTTACGCATCTAGATATTTTGACCAATGTATATCCATATAAATGATCATGATGGCTACAATTGTGTCAAGTTCTTGCTGATGAGTCATTTTAATTTACCCGACTAGGAATTAAATTTACAGCTCTTCAACGTTGAAGTTAAATCCAGTATTAATGAGATACAAATTTATTGATTACAATTGTGTAAAATTATATAGTAATATAACTGATCGATTGATAGTGTTTTTTCTTTATAAAGTTTCAATTTCAGTCTTCTTATAAACTTAAATAAAAATAGATATATTAAATTGTGGGCGACGAGATATCAAAAGTTGATATGAAAGCTAAACAAATTTCATAAGATAGGAAATAATAGTGTTCAGTTGGTAGAAAAAGGAAAGACTGCGATTTTGGGACTTGCTTAATTTGTTCTTTCATTAATGAATCTTTTTTTGTTTCTTTTTTTAACATGAGGATTTTTTTTCTTTCTTACGGTCATAATCTTAGTAATAAGTGTCGTGGATTTCATCATTAGTGGTTATGTTTCATTCCAATTAATGAGTTTTGTTAAGTCTATTAGAACTGACTTGTTTAGTTACTTTTTTTAATTAAGTCTCTTAGTAAGTAAACATTTTTTATATTTGACTAATTTATATATGAGCCAAGTAAAATTCATATATATAACAAAACTCTCATTATCGAGTTCTCAAAATTTTCTATACTTAGAACTCAAATTCGAAACCTCTAATCAAAGGAATATGAGCTCCTACCACTCCATTACAGCTTTCGGTGATACCGACATGCTAAAACACTTAGTTTTTTTAAACCATGAAAAAAGCCACATTGTTACATTACACACATTCTTTAGCACTGAGAAATTCACGGTAAAATTTGCCATCCGATCATGTTACCTCTCTATTCTTTTGTAACTATTATCTTCTTTATATATGTACTATAACCTTACTTTTCAATGCCTTTGGAGGATTTCTTTCATCACTTTTAACAAGCTACCAGTTTCTCGAGGAGTTAGATGTCTCTCTTGTGATGATTTGAACACCACCATGCTATCTACTTCTAAAATAATTAATAGAGATTGCAAATGTAATGAAGAAAAGCAAATTTCTATTGAAGTAAAAACCAACTGATAAGTAAAAATATGCCGAACTTGTGAGGGAAAAAAGAAAAGCCGTGATTGATTAAGACCTGGTTGGCCTAAGCTAAAATGTTCATTACACAGTACGTCACAATTAAACTCCACATTCTTACAAATAGCACTACCCAAATTGAATTTCCTAAAATGTCAACACTCATGTAAGATGATTTCGGACCTAACAAAAAAGCCATGTATGATTTCGGAAATGCCAGAAAGGCAAAATTATTTCTGAAAATTCCCTCTCAGTTTGTAAAGGTAAAATTACTTGTGTACGCCAACTGAAATATGACAATGATAATTATCAATAATATCAAGCAGATAATAGTCAAGTATACCATGAAATAATCGTGCAATATCAAATATTCATATATCAATGACATACCCAGAACCAAAGGAATAAATAATAACGATTAACAAGAATTAAAAAGATCGAGATCAACACAAAAATCAACCCTAATGTGAAAAAATAACCTTAAATAATCACCCAAAATAAAACCCCGAAAATAAAGAGTGACTACGAATAATATATAGCGAATAAACGAGTAATATCAAGGTGTATAATGAACAAAAATCGAGAAAAAAGTTAAACACAAAACCAAACCCTCAATCCAAAACCCCAAAAACTTCAGTAAAGAAACTAAATCAACAGTTAAAACTAGGTGCAAATCTGTTCGCACAACACAACAACAGAAAGTTGACAAGGAAAACCCAAACCACGGCAAAATCTTTTACGTTTAGGAGAAGAACCACATTGATCGTTTAGCTCGTGGAACACAACTCTTCTCACCGTCTCTTCATACACATGCCAAAAAAATAAATCAATCATAATCGAAAAACAAAAGCGTTGTCTTTTGATTCTACAAACCACTATATATATATATATATATATATGGAGATGACCGATGCAAAAATTGATGCTAAGAGAAATTGACGATGAAACATGTTATAAAAATTAGTTTAGATAATTAATTTTTAGAAGTTATTGGAATAGTAAAAAAAGAAAGTGATAAATAGATATAATTATGGGAGAGAAATTTAAGAAATGTGTCTTGCCTAGATGCGCCATAATTATAGGAAATGCAATCTCACCTTATCAACTGGAAATTTAAAACTGTAAATAAGTCTAATAGCTGTAATATGAAAGCCTAAAGATATAATTTTTCAAGAAAGGATTTTTCTTTTGTGATAATTACTTGGTACACTACCAATACTTTATAATATTTTGTATTCACAACCCATTTATGTATATTACATGTCCATTTTCATATATTTGTCATTTACTTTTAAAATTTTTAAATTCACTTTTAATTTTTTAATATTTTTTGTTATAATAGTTGCTCCTTTTCTCACGTCTATCTTTTTCTTCATTTGTTCTCTCTCCTATCTCTCCTTTCTCTCTCTTCTCTTTCTTTTCTCTCTGTTTACTCTCTCTCTCTCTCCTCTTTCTCTTTCGCAACCTTGAACCTCATCTCTTTCTCTTTCATCTCTACTACGGATCTGATTTGTTTTGGTGGTGTAAGAAGAAAAGAAGGAAGCAGATGACTCTTTTGGTGGCCGTTAGGGTTTCTTAGAAACCCTAGCTTCACGAATCTGATTTGTTTTGGTGGTGTAAGAAGAAAAGAAGGAAGCAAATGACTTCTTAACCCTAGCTTCTGCCTTTATCTTTCTTTAAAAAAAACATTTGAAAGTTGTTTATAACTATTCAAGAGTCATTTATAAGTTGTTTTGAAAGTCGTTTATAAGTGTTTTTAAGTTGTAAGTGTTTATAACTTATTTATAAATTTTTCATAACTTTTTTATGTTCAAGATCAATGGATAACATTCAAACTTCAAAACAAAAAATCATTTAAACAACATATAAATAAATTCTAAACAAATATGAGAAATGAACAGATTTTAAACAAATTATAAACAAGTCTTAAACAATATATAAATAAATATAAATATCATATAGACAGTTTTTTCACAAAACTCTAACATTTTTGTTTAGTACTGCTTGTAAACAAACATAAATAAATATAAACAACATATAAATAAATATAAATAACATATGGACAAACTCATGTTTTTGTAATTTTTATTTGTTGTACAAATATAAATAACATATAAACATATATAAATAATATATAAACAATATTTAACAGTTTCAAACAAAACTTAAATAAGTTTCGAACAAAACTGGAACAAGTTTCAAATAACTTCAATAACTTTGTAAGAATGTAATTTCCAAAAATTAGTTAAAACTGCATGTAATTTTAAAAAATCTGACAAAATATTAAAATTTGACATGATAAATTCATAAGTTATACATCTCAATAGCATATACATAGAATTGACGCTTTTCTTTTTGTAATATGTTGGTGAGTCTGGTTCAAGTTGATTCTCAGGGAGCCCATTTAGATCAAGAACAAACATAGGCTTCATGGATTTACGACTAAAGAGCCCAAGTAAAACCATGCTGTCAACTTTTATTTCCGCAAGTGGCGATGAAGACGACGGCGCCACCCATCGTAGCGTTAAAGTATGCATCACGACACAACACACAACTTGGTTTTTCCCTTAAAATTTAAAGCAGACTCTTCTTCTGTTGATCTCCAACCTGAATTAAACACTCTCTTAACTTATCATTCGTTGCGCCCTTGTTTCGTTTACAAAAGTATCATTTTTGTAATTATTTACACTATATAAGAGTCAAATTGAAAAGGAAAAGTTATGAAGCATGGGATTGAATTAATTTGATGTTTAGCCTAGATTGTGAAGTATTTTGATCGTAGATGTAAATATAAAAAGAGAAAATGATCGTGTATCGTTTAAAACATGTTAGCAGTCCATGTTTGATAGCGAATACTAAAAAGAACAAAAATACTTTCTTTGTTCTTATTCAGCATTTTCTTTTATGCTCAATTAATGACCTTAATTTCAAGATTTGACTCAATCTTATTTATCATTAAAATGATGTCTTCTAGAAGAATTCCTCCACAATTTTTTATTTAAAAAGTCCTCATTATCTTTACAATTAATGAGTCACTGAATCGGTGGTTATAGCAAATTGATATTTATAAGAATATATATACTTAATATATATATATATATTTTTTGTTGGAAAACTGGGGGCGTATGCTTTACTAGAGATCACAGATTTAATTTTCCATAAAAAATAAATAAGAAAAACAGTTAAGAACTTCAAGTATTTGTACTCCATCATCAAAACAAAAGAACAAGGGGATGTGTCGTCATTCGAAAAAAAAAAAAGAGTTACCCAATGTATCACTTTTCACATATTAGAGATAATAAATGGAGTAGTTCATAAAAATAATAGTAGTATTTATTTTTGATAGATCGAGAGTGATAAATAGTAAATTTAATAGACTTAAGTAGATTACATTACAAAAGAAATAGAAAGAATTATGCGTTTTTTTAATTACAATATGCTGAATATAATATATGTTGAACTGACATGAAAAAAGAAACACCAAATATATATATAAGCATGGATTGTGGTTGAAGTTAAATGGAATGTTAATTAAATGAGAAGCAAAATAATTAAGGAAATGTGAAGAGGAAATGGGGAATGGGTGGTTCGAAACACGACATTCAAAAGTAGACAAAGGAAAATAAAAATGTGATACAGTAGAGGAGAGAAGAGAACATTAAAAGCAGCCTCTTCTTCCTCCCACTTGCACCCCAACTTGCCAAAGCCGTCCTATTCATTCAAACCACGAACCCATGCAACTTGCTCTTTTCTTTTATTTTCCACACATACCATCAAATAAAAGATATAAACAAGTTTGCAACTTGCATTCATCTATGATCTATCCTTTAACAGCTACTCTTTTTCTTTAAATTTTGTTTTTTGAGTTTTCAAAGTCAAGTTGATGGTGGCAGCTATTTGATTCCTTCACGTTATTGGTATTTTAATGCATTATGCTTTTAAGATCATCAAAAATATTGTTTCTCATCCCAGAAAAAAAAAAACAAATGCAAAATCAATTCAAACTCTTTCTTGATCAAGAAATGGAAAAATTAATGCAACATGCTTTCCATTCGGTGGGAAATTTTATTGTAGCAATTTCTGATCAGATATGGAGATTTCTAGGGTTTAGACTTTGTCTACTTCCATCTCTACTGACACCAATCCTTTTGATAATTTTATTCAAATTATCATAAAATTGGATACCATTAAATTGTTGAAATATATTTAAAAATCATTAAATTAACAAATTATTAATAAAGTAATAAGCATTTAGGAGGGATTCAAATATCAAAGAAGACACTTGATAAAAATAAGAGAAATTTATCAAAAAAAAAAAAGAATTATTGATTATCAAATCACATAAAAAACTTATTGAGAGAAAAGTTATCTATTAATACTCTAATTTTTGAATTCCGAAAGCATTGCTCATTCTCTGAAAATTAAAAAGAAGATCGTTAAGATAATATTCTAAATAATCAATAAACCAAATGTATACGCAAGCGACTAACAAACAAATACCACTTAGTCATTGTTGCACCCGCTAATGGATCAAATTGCAATGTATATATTAAATTATAACGTTGTACATGAACCTTAATATATTCAAACTAAAGCCACCTGCACTTATAATAATGAAAATCATTCCTTGAATTAAATTAATATCTAAATATCTAATTAACTAAGAGAGATTATAGAAAACATTAAATGGGATGTGTGGAAAGCAGTGAGAAGCATGAGAACGAATGGTCATTGGTTTATAAACTTCGTCCCTGCTCCCAGGTTGTATTATTTACATTTAATTAATTAAGCTGAATCGCATTTGCACTATATAATAAAATCACTTGGACACTCTCAAAAAAAATTTTAAAATTATTTAAATTTTGTATATAGATGACACATTACAAAATTATTTAAATTTTGTATATAGATGACCCATTACATATTATTGTAACCGTCTAACAGTCTGTAGCTCCCCAAAAAATGGACCAACCTTATGTATTCATCATCTAAGATAAGATCAAGTTCAATATGTTCTTAATTAACTAGAAAAAAATGTTTTGGTTTAGTTGTACATGTATCATGATTCACGAATATCATTTATTTTTGCTTAAAATGTATTTTATCGTGATATTGAAAATGTTTTTCAATTATTTTTAACAAAAATTCCACCATTTAATTTAGTGTTACTGAAGTAATTTTTAATATTAAACTCAAAGTGTGAAAAAGTTTAAAAGAACAGAAATCCGGTGATCGTTAATCACCAAGAATTACATAATGAACAATCACATTTCAAAGACTAATTAATTTTCTTTCGCAACTGAGCAGACAATTGTGTAGTACATTTCAATGTGGAATCCACCTATCTGAGTCTACATATAATAATGGAGAGGTCATTTTTCTTAAAAAATACCGATTAATTATAATAGAGTGAAAAAATCCACCAAAGAATATTTGTAATCTCATTATATAATTTGTCATTATATAATTTGAGATAATGTTCATATGATGATAATCAAAAGCCGGTATTCTTTTTCTTTTCTTGAAGTGCTTGATCTAAACATTATATAAGGGTGACATATTACATCATTTTTTCGTCAAAAAACAAAAACATAACAAATTTGTTGATAAACCCTAGTACTGACGACAAAGAAACAGCAAAATTTAGCTAATATTTTCCGAAAGACAAGATTGTGTATATGTCACCATAAAATCATAATTAAATTACTAAAAAAATTCACAAAAACTCATGAAAACAATAATATTCATAATTATAATATTACACAAATTAAGAAGATGAGACTACAGGTTGATGTTGGAAAAAGTTGTGTTCGTCGCTAAATCCCTCGTCCCCCATAATCACAAAAATTTCATTTTCGTCGCCATTTTAAACACAACTAAATTAACTAACTACATTAACTTTCCCATCAAGAAGAGACTCGTATTTATATAACACATCGATCAGTGAAACTCACAACGACATCGTTTTGTTCTGACTGGTCTGATTCTCCGCGATCTGGGCAAGACTCTGCAAGTTACAACGTACGATTGTGTCCACGAACCCGCATGTCTCCTCCTTGGTGTTCCCGGGAGGAATATCCACCACGTACGACTCCACCACCACCGTGCCGGACCCC
>CAODLS010632016.1:0-18941 GCA_948243855.1 Flueggea neowawraea
GTACGCAGAGGAAAGGCAATGTACGTCTTCTAGGAACCAGACATGATCAATGTACGTCACGGTCAGAGCAACGTACGTCAACTGAAATTCAGCATGATCAACGTACGTCTTACAAATTGCAATATACGTCATTAATGTTCCAGAAAGCTACAACTGCATTAAATGCACTCCAACGGCTAGTTTGTCACTACCAACGGTCATATGGCATGGAAATGCTATAAATACATCAAGATAAGGGCAGAAACATGTTGAACAACATCAGAACTCATTGTGCCAAATTTCATATCAATTCCAACCTAGAAAAACAACCAATCAACCTAGAGATCAAAATTCAATCATCAAGCTCAAATATTCAACGCTAGAATAGTGCTTCAATCTGTTGTAAACAGTTTTACATACACTTTGAGAGTGTGAGAAAGGTTTGTTGTGAGCCAAAGTAAAGCAACATTGTAGAGGTTTGTTGTGAGCCTATAGAAAACAACAGTTTAGTGGTTTGTTGTGAACCTATATATTAGTATGCTTGTGTTTTCTGATATGGGACACCTACTGTTACAGGGTAAAACGTGACATTTGATAAACTAATTATGTGTATTCAAAACACAGGATTTGTTACCGAAATCTTAATAAATATTAAAACATTATTTTTATTTTAGAAACCATCAAAATTCCAAACAAAACATTTATTACGACGATTAATAAATTTCAGAAACGGGTTTTCCACGTAAGTCAAATTTTATGATTTACCGATCTTTTAGAAATTTTCAAATTTCATGCAGAGGTTTTGACACAGCAAAAACGATATAGGTTTAAGAGACACAACATATGTGTCTGAAGATGCCATTTCACTCACCTGGTAATCCAGGTTGAATGGCCCAATCACGTACCACCAAGGTCGGCTAATCTCGCTAACCGGGATACAAAGTTGGAATAATTATTACAAGACAATTGTCAAACTATAGTACTATGACACTACAGAATGCATGAAATGCAGATGCAGACTCAAATCCTCTAGGAACCTATTTCGATCGAAGATCTTTTACTCTTACCTAAAAAATCAAACGTCCCATAAAATTACCATTTAGTCCCCAAAACTTGGTAAATTACGAAATTAGTCCTGTAAATTTTAAAAAATTATAAATCAGTCCCTAAATATTCCCAAATTACTAAATAGTCCTCCAAGAAGTCAAATTTTCCAAATTAGTCCCTTAACTCTCAGAAATTGCAAATCAAACCCTAAAATGCTAAATATCAGATTTGGTCCTAAATATGCTTATAATTGTGACAAATTACAGCTTTGGTCCTTTCGACAGAAAACTACACCAAAACGTCCCCAAATTCAAATCGACTGAAACCCGACATTCCAATCAAGCCACATTGACTCTAATCGATCTCCTAAACCCAAATCTAACCTCAATTTCAACAAAACAACTCAATATCATCATGAAAAATCAAATCAAAATTCGAATTTCTAGGCTCCAATAACAAACAATGAAAATCCTTCAATTTCTAAGTAGAATCATGTTCTTCCATGTCCCTTAGACATAAATCAATCAAAAACAGCTTCCAATAAAGCCTAGAATCAAAGCAAAACCGAACCCTAGCTCATCTATACCCATTTTCGTTCAACAACTTTCCAACCATGAAAAATGCACCAAATGGAAGCATACACCAAGAAAGATTGATTAACTTACCTCAAGGATGGATGGGAAATGAATGGGAGGCAAGAGAGGGCTGATTTTGGGCAGATTTGGGTGAAGGAAGGCGAAGAAGATGGAAGAAGGGTTGGGGTTGGGTTTTATATGCAGAACATAGCAAAACTGCGTCGTTTTGGACGAAACAAGAAAGACACAGACAAACTCTCCAAGACACGGTTAGACTCTCCAAGACATGGACACGAGATTTGTCTGTGTCTTTGACAAATTTACTACATGGTCAAAGTAATTTCAAGACACAGTCATAATGCTTGACCGTGTCCTTGACCGTGTGATCCAAAACGCGACTTTTCTCGCCCCGAAACACATCCTTCGATCTAACAAATATCAAACGAGATCAATAGTTTGAATACCAACTTAATTCCATCAACATTCATCACCGAAAACACCAAATGAATGGTCCAACCAAAAAATCAAGATTGAAAATGAACTTGATCACATTCGAACACCAAACTTTGCAAAAACATTAACATGATTAAACTTCATCAATAATTATTCATCATGTTAAACACTTAATCATCATCAAAATCATTCAAGAACCATTTCAAAATTGATCGGAAGCTACAAAATTCCAATTGGAATGGACGAGGTATTACACTGACCCCCTTTTGTTTCTCTGTTTATGTTATTCCTATTGAGCAGGTTCACATATTTTTGGCTTCGGCAACTGTCAGCATCTAGACTCCAGTGAGGCATCTTTTGGTTTGTGATGCCCTTTTTTTCGGGCTCGTCTTTTGTTTTGTAGAGCTCCGCATCGGGATGTAGTTGGGTTACCGGGTTGCCACTTTGGCTTTTGATTTATGTTCCGCTGTTTTTTGCACTATTACTTTTGATATATATGTTCATTTATATATATATATTTGATTTATTATGTTTCGATTGTTAAATGTTTTATAATTTAAATTGTTTGGGTAATATGTTCTGATCTCTGAGGCTTGTAAGAGATCGACTGGGCTCGCACAGACGGTTTATCTCGTACGCCGGTCACAAGCTCGCAATGGGTCGTGACACATATGCCACTTCAGAAAAGCTGACGTGGACCATCATCTCTGGTTCACAGCGTTTAAGTCGAGGGACACAATCACAAAGTTTTTGAAACTCAGGGATGTAATTACAGAATATGGCAAAACATAGAGAAACAAATGTAATTTCCCAAAAAAATTTGAAAGAATGAAAAAAGAAGATTCTCCCCCTTTTTGGTCTTGGATGCATTTTGCATCTTTTGAATTTTTTATTTTGATTATTTCGATTGCTTCAAATTTGATTTCAAGAAATTGAAAACTCTTATTTTTAAGGAGATGGAAGTCGTGGAGATGGAAGTCATCCATGTTTATTACTTTTTGTGGTTATCTTCATAAAACACTGCAATAGTTTATGAACATATTTAGTTAAAGTTTTGAAGTGGTCATTTACAGTATATATTTTAGTGTGGTGGATTATGTATGTAAAAAACCCAAAGAAAATTGGTTTGGTTTGAACAAAAACAAACCAAATTGACCAATTTCGTCAGGAAAAACTAAGAGTGTAGCTGTGATATGTGAGACCTTCAAAGAATCGGGTTGGGTATCAAAATATTAGGGGTTTATGAACACGCGGTTAGATCGGTTGGGTTTTCTCCGTTAAATTGAACCGACAAGACAAGGAAGATCGGTTTGTTCGGTCGGTTCATTTTCAAACATAATAACCGAATCGAATAGGTTTGAGGGTTCGGTTCGATTCATTGCCACCCCTAAAACAAGCAACAGCCTCTTTTCTATTTCAAACTTTCCTGTCTTTTGCTGCCGCCAATCTCTATATCTGATTCTCGCACGCTCAACCCTACCTAAGCCTTTTCCTTCACGGCGCCAACTGTAAATTCTCTCAACCACAGTCATTAACGCCGGATCTCCCATCCTTTCTGCTCGTTAGAGCCCTCGACAAGGTATGGCACAAGCGTAGAATCAAATTAGGATTGGATTTCGAGTTTTTTTTGTACATTTCTAATTCGGGGCTGTGTGTGTGCGTTTGCTTGCATTTCGTTTCTTTTTTTCCTTTTAAATTATAATTATTTGGTTTATTTACGGTTAGGTTTTGTTGCTCTGGACTGTGAAGAATGGAGAAACAGGGCGCTGTGACCGGATCGAGGCAATCACATTTGGTTAAGTCTTTCAATCTCGCTATTCGATCTCTATTGACTGCCTGTTCCAAGGAAGTAAGTATAAAATCTGATAGACCAAATCTATTTCATTACGCTACTTGATTATGTGTTGTAAGAATAAATGATTTAATAACATTGTTAGGATCTGTTAAGAGTAAAAGAAATCCAGAATTCTGATAATATCTGTTTAATTACGAATTATTGAGTATTTTAATTTGGAAAGAAGACAAGGAGAAAGAACAGCAGCTGTGATGGATGCAGATTGGCTTCTTGTAGATAAAGCTAAATGTTCAGAGTAATTCCTAATTACCAGATAGTTAATGCGTTTTTTGGCATTTGACTATTAGTTGCGTTTTTTTATATGCGTTCTAAGGGAATTTTGCAAACTTAAATGACGCTTTTTTGGGTTTGTACAAATTTGAAGGACTTTATTAAAGCATTTTCAAATTTCACTCGAGCAGAGCAAGAAAGCCTCCACCGTGTTTTTATTCAGGTACTCTTTCAGCAGGTCTCAGAGATTGACATTTACACACAGTTTAGTTTGAGATAATAATTTGATTGGCGGAAGTTTTATGTTGGATATGCTTATTGAATGTTGATTGAAGATACAACTGGATATAAGTTTAGCAAATGTTTCAGAGCGTTAAAAGTGTTTGATAATTTTAACTCTATTGATTTCAGTTTTTGAGAATAATTTCTTAAATCATAAAATTTTCCATCAGTTAAAAGTATTTAATTATTTATTTTTCCACAATCGCTTGCACATAAGTAACCAAGTCTCCTTCTGATAAAAAAAAATGTCTCCACGTATTTTGGAGACCTATGCTTTGGTTACGCATCCACATGTTATAATAGTAACTTTCTTGTGGGATAAGAAGTTTCCTGCTTTGAAATTCCTTTGGTTCTTGCTATTGATTTTATTGAGAAAGAATAACCAAAATATTCTAGTCATGACATGAAGAATTGTATTGTGATAACTGGCATGTGTTGAATATAGTTGATTACTTCAGTCAATGTGTTTCATGACTTCGTTCCACGGGCATATATCTTATACTACTACTACTGCTGTATTCTGATCAGAATTATAACTTTATGTTAATTTATACTCCTTTGTTCATCTACATTTATATATTCATTATTCTGAAGTTAAAACTTAAACTAATACTCTGTGCTCTAAATTAAAAAATTTCAGGTTATTACTTCTGTGCATAAATTGATAGAGGTATGCTTCACATCATTTACTTGATTCCTTCAATCATTTGCAATGAATTTTCTGTATGAGTCACCAGTAGATTATTCTTTGTTCATTCTTAATTATGATGAAATCTTGGTTTCCAATTTTTAGCCAACGCATGGTTATTTTAGTCTCACCTTTCCGAGTAGTAATTACTGCATCTTGTCTAATACTGTTTTCACTTGTAAGACTATGTTAAATGATTATTTATAGTAATATATGGGTTTAAGCATTACTGAGTATAAGTTAAAAATTTGAGTGAAGAACTAGTGTTCATTTGAACCTTTGTGAAACTTGGTATGTTTTTATATTTTTCTGTTTTTTGTTTGCGATATTAAGAAGAAATGATTATAACTTCTAGTTTGTTTTCAATGTGTTTAAACGCTAATAAGATTTGGAAAGGCTGGGCCTCATAGTGGAGTTCAATTGACATGCAAATGAGTGAATTACTGGAAATGTATATGAGAGTGGAACATGTAAAAAAATAATAAATTGGAAAATTAGAGAACGATTAGCTTACCTAAATTTATCAAATGTTGGACCTGGAACAAAGTATCTGGAAATCGCCTAACATAAGCCACAATTAATAAGAGCTCAATCTACCTCCTAGAATGTTTTTCTTTGTGGAATAAATATGTTCTCTTTCTGATGAGTTGACATGGTTGTAATTTCTGAAATTGCAATCTCTTGAATATTACAGGATGAGTTTGAGTCTTTATGCCTCGAAATGCAGGTATACCTTTTTCTCATTCTTCATGATTTTGTTATTCTCAAAATTTTTCTGTATTCTGTTTTAAATTTGCTTTATGCCTCGAAATGCAGGTATACTTTTTGCTTTATTCTTCATGAATTTGTAGCAAATTTCTTCTGTATTCTGTTTTAATTCATGCCAGATTTTATCTTTAAAGTTTAAGCTACTCGTATGATTATGAAAAGGAGGAAAAAGGCTCACTTTGATCGTGTTATTCCTTTATGGAGTTCCTAAAACCTAGAGAATATGTTAAAAAATTGTGATGTTTATACAACTAATGTGGAAACCAGATGAAGATCCAACCTACATTTTGTTAACTCAAAACCCACCAAGGTATCCTTACCTACATTGTTAATGAGAAACGAGGAGCTGTTATGTTTTGCTGAAGTGGCAATGTCATTGTTGAAGGGAATTTGGAGACAGCTCAACTTAGGATTCTAAAACCCGAATTGAAATTGATTAAATTCTAGATCTGTTTGGGGGAGAAATGACTAACAATGGGGAAACTAATATAGTCTGATTTAACACTGAAACCTTCCCAAAAAAATAACTAGTGAAATCCATTTTGCCATTTTGATTAGCTGGTATGGTCATTTGGATATTTGTGATGTTGCATTTGGATAGTTTCCTTGATTTTCTGAAAATTTAGTGGAACAATTCAATTGTTTCTGAATACTTTTATCATTGAATTGGTTTGGTTGAATTGTTCCATTTCTAGGCTTCTAGCATTTGCTGGCTTGATATAATTTAATGGTTAAAAATTTATATATTAAAAGCAAGTTAGAATTCTTTGTTCCTGCCAACAATATGTTTTAAGTTAAAATTTATCTCGTTCCTGCCAACAAGTGCAAACTTCTTCAAAATTATTCTTTTGGGATTTATTTGGTATCTTCTATTTGAAGCTTAGTTCTCTTTGCTGCTGTTGTCTTTTCAGTCCCTATTAGTTTTCCTGCTTTTCTTTTTTCCTCCCTTCAACTGACCAACTGTTTCATATGGTTGTATGGTACTATTTTGCATTTGTATTTAGAGTGTACTTTGTTTTTATAATGTTCTTTTGTGAGTGTTATTTATCATTTAATGGTGTCCATTTGGTAATCAAAATTCTGTGTAGGTGGGAAATACACTTGATGCTGTGGAGCAACTTGTGGAGGAACAAAATCTGGACCCTTTGTTTTCCGAAAAGTAGGTCTTACAAAATCTCACGTGACATCTAATTGTAGCAATTACTAATTATATTGCTATTTGTATGTAATTTGTGGACTGCATTAAATATAAATACTAGTTAAACCCTTAAGGACAGTTGGTGTTCCTATACTAGTGGTTAGAAAATTTGCTTGGTCATAATGACAATCTGCAATAGAGAAAATTGATTTTTTTTATGCTGCTATTTTATCCCAAAAACTGCCTAGCTTCCTTTAAAGACTGGATGGTTCATTAAAATACTGTTGGAGTTGGTATTATGAGATGTTGGTGCTTGATATATAAACCCATTTCTAACTATTTTTCATACCCTAAATGTGTTTTCTGTTAAAAAGAACAAAGAATCTGAGGTAGCCATTATCCAATTCCTTTTCTTTGTCACATTATGTCTAGTCAGATAATTTTGTGAAGGAAATGGGAATAGATGTGGTATGGTTACTAGGGAAATGACGTCCATGGATCCCTATGCTTATTTCATTTCTTACGATTTCTTTTCTGGCCCCTTAAATCAAACGTTGAATGAAATCGATTCTTCTTTTATGTTTCAGCCCAGCTATTTGTAGACTATCTGTGTATTGTTATTCTAGTAACCCTTGTTATGGAAAATAAGTTCAGGCCTTAAAGAAAACACAGGAATTACCTAATAGTGTCAAAATGTTATGATGATTTCATGCTTGTATCTCTATGTTTTGTCACTCTTATGGATTTAAACATTTATGAGAATTTGGATTTCTTTTATTTATGAGAATTCGTTGTTCAGGACCAATGTAATGGATATTGCACGTCATTTGTCTATGGCAAAAAAAAGTGAGATCAATTACTTGAGGAGCATGTTGGAAAAGGTGAACATAGTTATATTTCTCTTAACTTTCGCGAGTATTTAAATGCCTTGTTAGTATTACTTTTGTATGCTTAAGCCTTGCAATATGGCCTGTGATGGTGTGTTGGCTGATGGAATGAATTTTTGCTTTTGGTTTGAAATATTTGGGCTTCATAAACTTCAGAAATCTTGTTTATTTCTTTGCATAATTTTTAGTAGGTTAGTCTTTGATTTTTCAGCTCTTTTCTTGGCAGTTCTGCTAACTGCTCCATTTCTGATAAATTTAACAGAGATTTATTTATTTATAACTCAAGATGGTGATCTTTGTACGGCACTTTTGTGCAGATATTTCGGAATTAGTAGAGAGAATAAGTTTGTTCGAAGGTTCACTAAGGTTGTTCTGGAAGATTAGCCCCACTATCTTAGTTGTTGTCCTGATGTTTTTTTTTTTCTGAATTATTGTTTACTTGTTTAAGTAGGGTGTCGTATTTGATCCAGGCATGAATGTTGAAAAACACAAACATAAGAAACATATATTTTGCACTTATGTTCAGGAATATATTCTATAACGGTATAGGCTAACTAAAGTTAAATCCAAAATATCCATTTTTTCCGTTGAGGGTTCATGCAAATCTCAGACTTCCTACCAGCAACTATCGCAAAAGAAGTCCTTACTGCTGAGCAAATTTTTGTTTTTTCATAATTTTTTTTTCTTCTGTTGTGCTCTTTTGGGTCTATCAACAGTATTCTTGACGCTACCATTTTAGTAAATTTTGTTGATTATTATTTCTTTCATCTAGTCATTGGTAGTTATAATAGTTTGAAGCTCTTTTCCGTGATTCAAAAGATGGTTTTAAATGCTTTCGTCCTGCTTGCCATTTTTTTAGTTTTTTTTTCAGGATACAGTTTATGGTTGCTTAAGATTAATATATGTCCCTACTGCTTTGTCTTTTAAACTAATCCAATATCGAGAATTTTGGCTGAAAAGTGATCCTTTATTTTTAGGCTGAAGAACAGAATTGTCTTGTTCGAGCTCGTGTGGAAGTGCTAAAGACCAGATGCCAGAATGTTTCACGCTCAGCAGATGTCATTGATAAGGTGAGAAATTTCTTTCTAAAATTTAGTTTTAGCTTTTAAAAGGTTAAAATTATATTACAAAAGTATGCTAGAAATTGTGTCTGGCCTTATCGTTCAATGCTTGATTTTGGTTGCTAGCTTATTAATTGAAGCGATTACACAATTTTTGCAGTTGAGAAGCGGAATTATCAATCCAGAGACATTCAGCAATGGACATTCAGGTATGAAGTAAATGGTGTAAATATATTCTCTTTTGTAATATTATGCTTATGCACAATTAAGCTTAAAATTTATGTGGATTCAGCTATATACTTTTTCTGAGTTTCTAAAAACCTGAATTACCGTTCGGAAACCTTCAAATTGGTGTCACTATCGAGTACCAATTGCAATGGTTCTTTTTACTAAACTAGACTTGATTGCGTTGTACTATATTCCTCCAAACTTGCAAAACCGAGATATGCCATCAGAGATAATGTTGCAAAATTCATTCAACCTGTGCTATTTTGTAGTGTTTGTTTGAAGTAGATTTGATAAAAGTAGATTGCATAGTGAAAAAGTAGGGACAATGCACGTTTTTTACAGTCGTAGATTACTTTATTGATGAGTCTGGGCAGCTGCGAGGTTGCCTTCAACAACTCCAAAACAACAGATGCTAATTTATGTTGATGTTTAGCGTATGAATGATTCGCTCCTTTTATGATGTGTAGTTTGTGATTGGGTATAACCTTTGGCAAACTTTGATGCATCTTCCTCCAGTATGATTGTGTCACCTGGCCCATGAACTGATAGAACCCTGTGTGCATAACAGAGAAATAAGTTTTATGTTCATGTTAAAAATACACTAAACAAAAAAACACAAGGGAATGCAAAGATGAAATATAAACTATTATCTTTACTTAAACAATCGTTGATGAGCTTACACTATTTCTTTTTGCTGGAGAGAAATGGAAAAGATAAAGTAAATTATTACCATTTTTATCCATAACATCAAAGAATTCATCTTGCTTGATCCTTTTCCAAGCAGTCTGTCCCAAACTGTTTCGAAATTCCCTTCTTGATATCATAACGCCCAAAAACATTAATCACTGTGGGAATATCGTGATATTTTGAAGCATGTAGGAGCACCACATCACCTCTTGTGATCACTAAATTGCATATGGTTATGGTAGAACATATTTTTCATGTATAACAATTGCTGACAGTATATTCACTGCCAGAGCCAGGATTTCTGGTAACCAAAAGTGACATTTAAAACAAATTGAGTGAGGAAAATGTTCATTTCAAACAGACTATTTAGTTTGGTTGGTTCAAATAGTTTGACTTTAGTAGCAATATTATGATAAAGAATAGAAAATCTATTTGGCATGAAAATTTTGACAGGAATGACAATGTTTAGGGTATGGGTAGGGTTTATCAATCTATATCTTTATTCATACCTGCAGATCATATTTTTTTATCTATACCACATCTGTACTCGTGTGAGTTCAAAAATCATTATCGTACCCTACCTACAGGTAGGGGTGTACACAGGCTGGTTCAATTCGGTTTTGTAAATAAATCGCCAACCAACTGAATGGTTTGTTTTGCTATTTAGTCATCTATAGTTGAAACTAATTGTGGTTTCATCTAACTGATCGATTTGGTTCTTTTTGGTTCGGTTTGGTTCGATTGGTTTGAAACATAAATAAAACTTGGATTTGTAAATGACAAAATATCGTTCTTTAATATGAAAATAATGAATTTCATCTCACACAAAGTTTAATACAACAAGAGAATAAAGATGATCGATTTAGGGTTAGAATATATGTATATATTAAAAACCAAAATGGCGACGTTTTAGTGTAAGAAAGGTTAGGTTTGGTTTGGGTTTTGAATGATTAAAAGCTTTTGGTTTTCAAAATTCTACATCTACATCCATCTATTTTCTTTAGATTTTACTTTTGGTTCGATCAAAATTGGGTTGGTTCGGTCTGTTTTTTTTGGGTCAATTGGTTTTCGTTCACACCTACCTATAGTGTATCAACAACTTGTATCTTTTATATTATATTATCGTACATATGAGGATGTGGTACGAATAATGTGCATGGATACGAGTATTATCCAACAAGTATGATTATAAGTATGGGTACAGATAGCGTAAGGTTACATTCATACCCAGTCAAAGCTAGTATTACTAGCGTTGATTGGGCATGCGTAAGGTCGATGCCTAACGGGTAGGTATTAATTGTCATCTCTAAGTACAAGGAATAAGCAGTGAGCACTAGTGAATGATGTCATGAAGGTTGACGACAACTTTAATTACGGATAGACATACAATGATTAAATTAAGAGTTTAATTGTCTTTTTCTTTTCTTTTCTTTTCTTTCAAAGTTCAAGGATTTAAAAGACAATGTTTAGGTCTTTGAATTATTTAATATTTTTAATTTAGGGGATTAAAACATTGTCGTTTTAAGCATTTGAGTTAAAAAAAAAGTAACCCCTGGGCCTGAAATGAAAGGCCTAGGGATTTAAAAGGAAATTATTTCAAGGAAGGTTGTCTTCAACCCTTTCCCAATCATCTACAACTGACAACAAGACTATGGAGTCTTGTTGCCACCGAGGGCGGGGAGGGTCCCGGGACCTATGATGACCCCATTTTAGTCTGTCCTTACTCATGACTCACAGTATGTGGCTTCCACCTTCACTTTCTTTCCAAAATCAAAGTTTCTTAATCGTATCCATGCATAGGAACTTGTGAAACAATTATAATAATTCAAAAACTTGTTATAATGATCACATAATATAGAAGAATCTATTCAAAGAATAAAAGAGCGATGAGTATAGAAAATCTTAGACTTCATAGGATAGAAATGGCCATCAGAAGAAAAAACTACCAGAAGAATAGAACTAAACAATCGAATGTAGTGGAAAGATACTTTAAACACATTCTATAGAAACTTCAATAAGATGTAATGCTTTAAACACAGATTTTACAAATATATGTACAATTTGTTGGTCCCAAGAATGATACCTTAAG
Source organism: Flueggea neowawraea (assembly GCA_948243855.1). Classification (NCBI taxonomy): domain Eukaryota; kingdom Viridiplantae; phylum Streptophyta; class Magnoliopsida; order Malpighiales; family Phyllanthaceae; genus Flueggea; species Flueggea neowawraea. The sequence continues at coordinate 11,948 of CAODLS010632016.1, forward strand.
AGGGGTGAATTGGAATTTTAGATAGTTTAAAGTTTTGTTGAAAATCTTTTACAAATCAAAGCAAACAACAAGTTTTCTTTTCAAATTAAAATCAAAGTTAAATGCAGAATTAATAAAACAATCAATTTACACACAATATCAATAATATGCAAAGCAAAGTGAATCATTTGAGGGAAGAGAAGACAAATTTGATTTATAGTGGTTCGATCATCATTGATGTACGTCTACTCCTCTAGAACTCCTAGAGAATTTCAATTTACTATCTCCTCGCTTATGGGCGGAGGAAAACCGTTACACTACTTGTTTTTGTAGGATTAACATGCAAACCGTTACACTTTGTTTTTGCAGGCTTAACAAAGAAAAACTTCCTCCTCTCTAATTTTTGCAAGATCAACTCAAAACAATTCACTTCTCTTTTTTTTTTTTGATGAACCAAAACAAGGAAAAATCTATCCATTAGTTTTCTAAGGCTTAATAGAAAAACCCTCTTGTTTTTCAAGGCACAACAACAAAACATATCTATCCTCAATCAAATACTTTGATTATTACAAGTTTAACCCAGAGTATAGCAAATTTAAGTTCACACCAACCCAGAGATGTGATAACAAGTAAATAGCTCAAATGGGTATTAATGTTGAGAAGAGAGAGAAAGTGAATAACAAATCTTAGCAAATGTCTCTCTTACTCTTCTTCTAATTTGGGACGTCTATTTATAACCATCTGAAAGAATATAGTCGTTGGAAGCGTCAAAGTAGTCGTTGTGAGTAAATACAAAATTATGTCCTTAAATGATGTCACAACATTCTACGTGCGTAACCACCATTGATGTGTGTAGTCTCTTAATCCAACTGAGTTTTACGTGCGTTGCTTGTAGGTTTGCATGCGTTGTCTGAAATCCAGTGGTCACTGCCTTGTGTAAATCAACATCTATGTGCTTAGATTGCCATCTATGTGTGTAGACTGTTCATCAAGTTCCACCTCCTACGTGCGTAATCATTTTACTACGTGCATTGTCGATTTTCAAGATGCCTCTTTTAATTTTGACGTCATCATGTCAGAGAATATTCAAATTCAGATTCTCGATGAGCGTATTGACTTTGTCCACATTTGCACTCATCTACATGAGTTAGTCTGTCACTATGTGTGTAGACCCTCCAGTTCAAAGATGCCACCTTTTGCTGCTTTATGTGCTTTGCAACCCCGACTATGTGCATAATGTGTCTTCTGCATGCGTAGATATGCAAGTTCAGTTTTGGTGAGATCTACTTCTCATCTACGTACTTTGTTCATAGTCTGCCTGCATAGGCGCCAGGATTTCATCTGCATGCGTACCACCAGTCCTACGTGCATTGAGCACCTCATGCATTGTGCTTACTTTAAGTGCATTGTGGCCATCTTTCATATGTCTTACTTGCGTAGGCAATGCCTAACGTGTGTTGTGGCCACAAATAAGAGAATTTGTACCTTTGCACTTATTTCATAGATGTCTTGTACACGTCATCATCAAAACCAAAGTCAAAACCATTCATACTATAATCAATATTCTTTTTTGCAATTGAAAATCCTAAACACATTCTAATATGAATATAATGTGGATTATAACAAATAAATAGACTTACTTAGAGGTTTAATATGTAATGGATGTTATAAACATAAATTAATACACAATTTCGATTGTTTCTTGCCTTTCTATTAATTTCTCTCATCAATTTCTCCTTCTCCTTTCTCTCTATTGGAACCACAAACTAAAAAAATATTACTTCAAGGCATGTAACTATGCCACTTTTCTAAATGAAATTTTCATCCTCTATTCCAAGTACAGGAGAACCTTTGAAATCCTTTTAGGATATAATGAAGTTGTCCTATTTAATGTATACTTGAATAAGTTAGAAAAATTTTTTCTTGAGAATTGCAAGTTTTACAATTTCTTGTTTGCTTTTTTCTTTCAGAGAACCCCCCTTTATATGAGTGTTGATTGTCTTGCACCTCCCCATAAATTAGGAAAACATTGTGTCTATTTTACTGAGACATAACTGTTTATTTAACACTGCAATAAAAAGCTTGAAACCACACAACTTTGGCTTCAATTAACTTCTTGAAACTGATCCACAATTAGTGAATAATACATTTTCATATTTAATTGCCTTCTTCACAAACTTAAATGTTACCCACCAGTTTCCACTAATAGTAATTTGCAGTTTTATCTTTTAAACTTACTCAATGGAATAAACCGTTAATTTTATTGATAATATTGAGCAACCTCAATGGTTTGTAACGATCGAATTAGTGTGGCTTGCATTCCTTTGAAAGCACACAAAGTAGAAAATGATTAACAGTCTCTCGGCATTTTCAACTTTGCAAAAATTATCAATCAATCAACTTGCAATTATAAAAACAAAATGCGTAAGTGTAAGTTCATTACAACGAGTCGAAATGATATAATCGACATAACCTTGAACTAACTATTTCCTTTGACAAGTTGAATAATCAAACACACATGTCACTTCTCACCAATCATCTCATCTTGTTTCGACACTTGAAGGCCATGTGTCTTGTATAATTCATGAGAGTTTTAGAGTCAAGTTCGCTAAACTCCTTGAAGCATTACCACTTCTATCACATAGGTGGACTCTATCAAAGTGCCCCCTCAATTTTAGCACTTTGATGAGTTTTCGTCTATAGGCCCATTAAGAGTTAGACTCAACCTCCTTTTTAAACATTCAGGTAGCAAGTGCTAGTTTCCTTTGGATGGACAAAATTTATTTATTATTTGCAATCACTCTGACAGTGTACTTTGACTCATTGAACTCAAGACTTAACGTTATATTAAGTGTCGAGTTGAGTTTCCACTATAATTGATCAATTTTCAATGAGCTTGGGATCCATCCCCTTTGATGATTTATTCACCAAGTCTTTCGCTAGTCCTTTTGTTAAAGGATCAGCTAAATTATTATTCGACCTGACATTGTCAACTGTAATCACTCCTTCCAAGAACAATTCTTGTGCATAACTACGTCTAAGTCTAATATGTCTTGATTTCCCATTGTATAACTGGCTATTAGCTCTTGCCAATATAACTTAGCACATGATCATACCATGCATACTAATTGCAACCATAGGGATAGGAAATTAATTATATAAATTGATCTCAGTTTCCTTAGTGCAGACCTACAATGAACGTGAGGTTCTCTGCACGATCTACCTTAAGAACCTTAACACATACACGAAGCATGATTCAATATGGTTACCTTAGTGTCCTTGTGGAGATTATGCATGATTCGACTAGATGGGACACACGAGACAAACGAACTGGTTCATGAATGGATTGTATGATGTAAGAGGGGAAGATTGTTTTTGTCACACATTCGCAAAGTTTCGTGGTTCACTAAGGCCATACAATATTTTATGCAAGAAAAGAACATGAATTATGATTTTACGAGATCAAGTAGTTTTAAATCGGCAATTACGAAAAGTAGATTGGGGTAAAGCATATACACATTGGCATGATTGAGTTATTTTGCAAACCAAGTCTTTTAGCAAGATCTGGATGACAAGTCGTTATATATCTAAAACTAGTGTATAACATTAGAGCTCTTGCATATGTTGGTTCGCGACCTATTTGTCTGTATGCTATGAAAGATCTTATTTGGCCCCATCGTGTTTCATTGTTGGGTATGATTCCATCATGTGCGAGTATATTCTTGCGAAGGATTGATTAGGTCGAACTCGGTTGGTCAAGACTTGGGTATTGTTCATGTGCTCGACTCAATTGGATAAGCCCTAATTGGGTAAGTAAGGGAGATAGGCTCTTTATAGGTTGCAGGATAGCTCACTTAGTACCTCTATAAATAGGTGCATGTAAATTCTAATATAAAGTCAATCACTCTAGGGTTAGCTACCACATATAACACATCACATTCTCTCTATAAGGAGAGAATGAGGTCGTCGGTCTATCGTTGGAAAAGGAAGATATTGTTCTTCATTTCGCTCTATTCTTGAATTCATGTGGATCTTCATTCGACATCTAGACGACGAACTAGTCGTGTATTCTGATTGTGGTTTGCATGCAAGGCCAGCATACAACTCATCCTAATTCTATTATTCAACATTCTGTTGCGCTTATCGAGGTTAAAAACTTGAACTGTTTTATTTGTTCGGTTAATTGTTTGTTGCATGTAATGCCTTTAGTCATCAATGAACAAGAATGAGAGTAATTTATCTTTTTCTTTCTTTTACCCTAATGAATAAGGGTAAGGTGTCAAACTTTCAAGAAGGTTGAAAAAGATTACATAAAAATCTCGAACTGAACCGCAAATTTTGGTTCAGTGTAGGTTGGTTGGACCAATTTTTTGACAACTTTACTACTATACATGGCCCAAAGTGAACCGAACTGTCTGTTCAACTCGGCATAGAATTAGCAAAAATTGGCACCAAAACTGGCCAGCCTGGAATCGAAACTGGACAGCCTTGGAGCAGCCAACAACAGAGCTGGTTCTGCTTCAACCCTCCTAGAAACCATTGAATCGGCAGTTAACTGTCGATTTAAACTACCGGTTAACTGTCAGTTCAAAAAACAAAGGAATCGTTGCATGTAGAAATTTTTGTATTATTTAGTTCAAGTATATTTCAATTAAATTATTATTTATCTTTCTTAATTTTTCACTTATATTTTTTATTTGTTATCAAGTAGATCATTTCTATATTTACATTTTATAATATGAACCAAACACAAACCAAACTGAAATAACGGACAACATTTTTTTATTAATTTATTTAAAAACAATCAGTTCATCCATTTGAACAATCAAACCAAAATTATGAATCAAACTGAACTGATACTAGAACTGAACCACCAAAAATTGGTCCTGGCTGTCCAATTCTGCTTCAACTATTTCCTTGAACTAGAATCACTAGTCATCCGGTAGTTTCGAACCAGTCTACTTGCTCCCCCTCCTGCACCTAATGCTTATACGGGAGAGCACGATTTACCCAAGCCGACCACCCAAACTGAGATACTAAATCGATCTAGTTGGTCAACAATTTGTTGGGTTCATTGGCCACTTTGATAATTTGAAGACCGATAGGTCCATTTCAGTTCGGTTAGTATTTTGCGGTTTGCAACCATAACGGAACCGAACTTGAACCGCAGCTATGAAATATAATACTTATATTGCTATTAAAACTAACCGAAAATAACCATTCAATAAACCAACCTGGCCAGATTTCTCAAGATTGCACAAAGAAGTAAACCAACCAGACTTGGTTGTCTTCTTCCTAGTCCTCGTCATTGCTCGCGCCGCCCTGCTTTCTCGGTTGTCTCCTCCTCCTCAGTTCACTCTCGTCTTAGTCTCTTGCTCTGTCTCGTCTCACGCCGCCCCAATTTCAAAGACTCGAGCTTGCCAGCTCGCAAAGACTCGAACCCTGGGCTTAGGTTCTCCCTCACTCTCAGTCTCCGTCGTCTCACGCCGGCCCCATTTCAATGTCAGTCTCTCTCGTCTCAGCTCTACTCATTTGTCTGAAGTTTGAAGGTTTGATTTTTTATTGCTTTCTTATTTTAATTTTTTATAACTGAACTAGTTCTTTTTTTTTTTTAATTTTATTATTTAACTGAATTAGTGAATTGTTTGTTTGATTTTTGTCAATGTAGGTTGAATTGGTGAGCTTGAATTGCTGCTGACGGATTCGGAAAAAAAAGTAGGAATCTGATTGTGAAAGGGTTCGGAATCTGATTGTAAGTGTCTCAATGTAATTGTAACTGGTTTAAAAAAAGAATGTCGGAATAGGAAACTTTTTCTCAATTTTTGTAAAGTTCCAAATTGCAATAATTAATCAAAGCAACTAAATAGATTAGCAGATGATAGTTGTAAATATTTTATATGAAGTTTCAATAGTAAATATTATCTTTAGTTATGTTAGCATATAATGTGGTGTGTTGCTAAGCTAACTAAGCCATTTGAATTGATCATTTTGAGATTGGATGGATGCAGATATTCATGGGTGTGATTGATGTTTACAATTCTGTGTCCCTGTGCTTGAATAGCTGCAACAAAAATCTTCGACAATCATCGGTGTCTCAAATGTCTATTTGCTCATTTGAAGGGAATAAACATAGGAAATTCAGTGCAATGGCTTCCACTTTACCAGTTGAACCTGTTAATGAGGCTGAACAAAGGTTGACTGGCGACTCGTTTATCCGTCCGCATTTGCAGAAATTGTCTCCTTATCAACCAATTTTGCCTTTTGAGGTTATTTTAGTGAAATTCTTTTTTTCTCTGTCTATGGAAAAAGTAAAAAGTGATCCAATTGCTATTAGCTATATGGCTTTGTTAATCAGTATGTTCTTTGGTGCTTAATTTTATGAAATATAAAGGTGATGTACCTATTGGAAAATTTCATGTTCATTTCTGTTGAATCTTGTAGCCATATGTTAAGCTTTTATTCTCTGATTAGTCACCTTGTCTGATGTTCTCTGATTCTCTGGCTGTGGTTCAATGCTATAGGTTCTGTCGGCACAGCTGGGAAGGAGGCCCGAGGATATTGTTAAATTAGATGCAAATGAAAACCCTTATGGCCCACCACCAGAGGCAAGTCAAGATTTGTTTGTACTTTATAGAGGCTAGGAATTTCTTATATGTTTTTTTTTAGTTAAATAGATGAAAGTGAAACAACATTCTATCGTTACTGCATGCGTTGATTTTCAGTTTTTCCTCAAGAATAATAATAATAAGTATTTGTAGGTAATGGAAGCTCTGGGGTCTTTGAAATTCCCATACATATATCCTGATCCTCAAAGTCGTCAATTAAGAGAGGCACTTGCCAAAGACTCAGGCCTTGAATCTGATTATATTCTCGCAGGATGTGGTGCCGATGAACTCATTGATCTAATTATGAGGTAGGACACATGAGAAGCTCTTTACAAAACATACCAACAATTTAACTAGAACAGTTAGCAATTCCTAAGGTTTTGTTGTTTGCATGTTTCATTTATATTTTT
>CAODLS010632080.1:0-11254 GCA_948243855.1 Flueggea neowawraea
TAATCAGAACCACTATTCACGGATAATTCATCCAATTAAATATGCACAGAAATAAGAAACAGGATGAAAAATGCCTCATACTATATATATCAAATATAAAGGGGTAAACAATGTGTTTGGGGCTAGGGCTTACACTAACAAAAAGGTAACCTTTTGTACACGTTTCTTTCAACAAGCATGTTTTCGGTTTTGTTAATTTTTGATTATGTGCAAACGTTCATTGGCTGTGTTCTACGTGTTTAATACTTGTTTCCACTACGCATATTTGATATGATCACACGTAGAGTTCCAAACACTTTTATTTTCATTCGACGCAACTTCTGGACCTCTACGTGTGGGAAGACTAAAAAAAAAATAAAGCCTTTCAATGGAGAAACGAGTGCTCGACAAAAAGAGGAGTGCAACACGAGGACTTTCTAGGAGGCCACCCATACTTGTACTACTCTCACCAGGCACATTTAACTTTGGAGTTCTGATGGGATACGGTGTATTTGTGCTGGCATGTTCGCACCTACCAAGTAATGCGGGCTAAATCCTTTTGTCTCTACGCCCGCCAAGTGATCCTCCTTCTTCCTCCTTACGCTTCACGGGTCGTAACATCCTCCCCAACGTTCTCTTTATGCGCCCTTTTCTTTTCATTCGACGAAACTTCTCGACCTCTACATGCCGGAAGACCAAAAAAAATAAAGGCCTTCAATGGCGAAACGAGTGCTCTACAAAAAGGGGGTGCAACACGAGGACTTCCCAGGTGGTCACCCATCCTTTTACTACTCTCGCCCTATCAAGTTTAACTTTGGAGTTCTGATGGGATCCAATGCATTATTACTGCTATGATCACACCCGCAAGTAATGCGCACCAAATCCTTTGGTCTCTACGCTCGCCAAATGATGCTCCTTCTCCCTACTAGCGCTTCACGTACCGAAACGTCCCGCCCAGCGTCCTCTTTACGCACCCTTTTCTGTTCTTCCGACGCAACTTCTCAACCTCTACATGCCGAAAGACTAAAAAAATAAATAAAGGCCTTCAACAGCGAAGCGAGTGCTCGACAAAAAGATGGATGCAACACAGGGACTTCCCAAAAGGTCACCCATCCAAATACTACTATCACCGAAGCACGTTTAACTTTGAAGTTCTGATGGGATGCGGTGCATTGGTGCTGGTATGATCACACCTACCAAGTAATGTGAGCTAAATCCTTTTGTCTCTACGCCCGCCAAAGTGATGCTCCTTCTCTTTCCTTACTCTTCACGGGCCATAACTTCCCGTCCGACATCTTCTTTACGCACCTTTTTATTTTTATTCGATGCAACTTCTCGACCTCTACTTGCCAGAAGAAAAAAAATCCTTCAACAGCGTAGTAAGTGCCCGACAAAAAGAGGGGTGCAGCACGAGGACTTCTCAGGAGGTCACCCATCCCAGTGTCACCCTCGCCCAAGGACGTTCAACTTTGGAGTTCTTATTCGATCCGATGCATTAGTGTTGGTATGATCGCATATGCCAAGTAATGCGCGCTAAAGCCTTTTGCCTCTACGCACGCCAAGTGATGCTCCCTCTCACTCCTTACACTTCACGGGCCGTAACTTCCTACCGGGAGTCCTCTTTACGTACCCGTTTCTTTTCATTCGACCCAACTTCTCAAACTCTACGTGCCAAAAGACTAAAAAAAATAAAGCCTTTCAACGGCAAATTGAGTGCTTCACAAAATGAGGGGTGCACGATGAGCATTTCCCATGAGGTCACCCATCCAAGTACTACTCTCGCCCAAGCACGTTTAAACTTCGGAGTTCTGACATGATTCGGTGCATTAGTGCTGGTATGATCGCACCTGGCAAGTAATGCGGCATAAATACTTTTGTCTCTACGCCCGCCAAGTGATACTCCTTCTCCCTCCTTATGCTTCACGGGCTGTAACTTCCTACCGGGCTTCCTCTTTACAAAACCTTTTCTTTTCATTCGAAGCAACTTCTCGACCTCTACGTGCCGAAAGAATAAAAAAATTAAGGCCTTCAATGGCAAAGCGAGTGCTCGACAAAAATAGGGGTTCAACACGAGGAGGACTTCCTAGGAGGTCACCCATCCCAGTACTACTCTTGCCCAATCACGTTTCACTTCAGAGTTTTGATAGGATCTGGTGAATTAGTGCTGGTATGATCGCCCCTACCACGTAATGCGCACTAAATACTTTTCTCTCTACAGCCACCAAGTGATGCTCCTTCTTCCCCCTTACACTTCACGGGCCATAACTTCCCGCCCGATGTCCTCTTACTCTCTCTTTTCTTTTCATTCGACGGAACTTCTCGACCTCTACGTGCCGGAACACTAAAAAAAACAGAGGCCTTTAACAGCGAAAAGAGTGCTCGACAAAAAGAGAGGTGCAACACGAGATATTTTAAGGAGGTCACCCATCCCAGTACTACTGTCACCCAAGCACGTTTAACTTTGGAGTTCTGATAGAATCTGGTGGATTAGAGGTGGTATGATTGCACCTGCCAACTAATGCGCGCTAAATCCTTTTGTCTCTATGCCCGCCAAGTGATGCTCCTTCTCCCTCCTTACGCTTCATGGGTTGTAACTTCCCACCCCGCGTCCTCTTTACGCACCCTTTTTTTCATTAGACGCAACTTCTCGACCTCTACGCGACAGAAGACTAAAAAAATAAAAAGAATGAAGGCCTTTAGAAGCGAAGCAAATGGTAGTAAAAAAGAGGGGTGCAACACGAGGACTTCCTATAAGGTTACCCATCCTTGTACTACTCTCGCCCAAGAATGTTTAATTTCGGAGTTCTGATGGTATCCAGTGCATTAGTGCTGGTATGATCGCACAGGCCAAATAACGCACACTAAATCATTTTATCTCTACGCCTGGGAAGTGATGCTCCTTCTCCATCCTTACGCTTTGCGGGCCGTAACTTCCCGACCTGCGTCCTCCTTACGCACCCTTTTCTTTTCATTCGACTCAACTTCTAGGCCTCTACGTGCCGGAAGACTACAAAATAAAAGAAAATAAAGGCCTTCAACGACGAAGCGAGTGCTCAACAAAAGGATAGGTGCAACAATATGACTTCCCAGAAGGTCACCAATCTCAGTACTACACTGGCCCAAACACGTTTAACTTCGGAGTTCTTATGGAATCTGGTGCATTAGTGCATGCATGATCGCACCTACCAAGCAATGCGTGCTAAATCCTTTTCTCTATACGCTTGCCAAGGGATGCTCTTTCTCCCTCCTTACGCTTCCCGGGCCGTAACTTCCCGCTCGGCGTCCTCTTTAAGCACTTTTTCATTTCATTCAATGCAACTTCTCGACCTTTACGCGCCGAAAGACTTTCTCCTTCTTTACGCTTCATGGGCCGTAACTTCCCGCTTGGCATCTTCTTTATGCAATCTTTTCATTTCATTCGACGCAACTTGTCGACCTCTACGTGCCGAAAGACTAAAAACAGAAAAAAAAATAAAGGCCTTCAATGGCGAAACGAGTGCTCAACAAAAAGAGGGGTGCAACACGAGGAATTCCAATAAGGTAACCCATCCTAGTAGTACTATCGCCCAAGTATGTTTAAATTCAAAGTTCTGATGGGCTCTGCTGCATTACTGCTGGTATAAACGCACCCACCAAGTAATGCACGGTAAATCCTTTTGTGTCTAGTCCCGCCAAGTGATGCTCCTTCTCCCTCCTTACGCTTCATGGGTCGTAACTTCCCGCCCTGCGCCTTCATTACGCACCCTATTCTTTTCATTCGACACAACTTCTCGACCTCTATGTGAAGGAAGACTAAAAATAGAAAAAAAAAATAAAGTCCTTCAATGGAGAAGCGAGTTCTCGACAAACAGAGGTGTGCACCACGAGCACTTTCCAAGCGGTGACCCATCACAGTACTACTCTCGCCAAAGCACGTTTTACTTCAGAGTTGTGATGGGATCCGATGCATTAGTGCTACTATGATTGCACCTACCACGTAATGCGTGCTAAATCCTTTTTTCTCTTCGCGACAAGTGATGCTCCTTCTCCCTCCTTACGCTTCATGGGGCATAACTTCCCGCCCGACGTCCTCTTTACGCACTCTTTTCTTTTTATTCGACGTAACTTCTCGACCTCTACGTGCTGGAAGACAAAAAAATAAAAAAATAACATCCATCAACGGCGAAGCAAGTGCTCAACAAAAAGAGGGGTGCAACAAGAGCACTTCCCAAGAGGTCACCCATCACAGTACTAATCTTGCCCAAGCACATTTAACTTTGGAGTTTTGATGGGATCTGGTGCATTTGTGCTGGTACGATCGCACCCGGGAAGTAATGTGCGCTAAATCCTTTTGTCTCTACGCCCACCAAGTGATGCTCCTGCTCCCTCCTTACACTTCACTGGCCGCAACTTCTCGCCCTACGTCATCTTTATGCACCATTTTCTTTTCATTCGACGAAACTTCTCGACCTTTACGTCCTGGAAGACTAAAAAAGAAAAAAAAATAAAGGCTTTCAATGGCAAAGCGAGTGCTCGACAAAAAGATGGGTGCAACATGAGGACTTCCCAAGAGGTAACTCATCTCAGTATGACTCTAGCCCAAGCAGGTTTAACTTCGGAGTTCTGAAGTGATCCGTAGCATTAGTGCTGGTATGATCGCACCCGCCAAGCAATGCACGCTAAATCCTTTTGTCTCTACGCTCGCCAAATGATGATCTTTCTCCCTCCTTACACTTCACGGGCCGTAACTTCTGGCCTGACGTCCTCTTTACACACCCTTTTCTTTTCATTCGACACGATTTATCGACCTCTACGTGATAGAAGACTAAAAAAAGAAAAAAATAAAGGCCCTCAACGACGAAGCGAGTGCTCGACAAAAAGTGGGGTGCAACACGAGCACTTCCAGAAGGTAACCAATCACAGTACTACTCTCGTCCAAGCACCTTTAACTTCGGAGTTCTGAAGGGAACCGGTGCATTAGTGCTAGTATTATCGCACCCGCCAAGCAATGCACGCTAAATTCTTTTGTCTCTATGCTCTCCAAGTGATGCTCTTTCTCCCTCCTTACGCTTCACGTGCCATAACTTCCCGCTCGGCGTCCTTTTTTTACCCTTTTCTTTTCATTCGACACAACTTCTCGACCTCTACGTGCAGAAAGACTAAAAAAATAAAAAAAGGGCATTTAAAGGCGAAGCGAGTGCTGGACAAAAAGAGGTGTGCAACACGAGGACTTCCCAATAGGTAACCCACACATGTTTAACTTCAGAGTTCTGATGCTTTTTGGTTCATTAGTGCTGGCATGATCGCACCAGCCATGTAATGCGCGCGATCATGCCTTTTGTCTCTACACCCGCAAGTGATGCTCCTTCTCCCTCCTTACGCTTCACAGGCCATAACCTCCTGCCCGCCGTCCTCTTTACGCACCCGTTTCATTTCATTCGATGTAACGTCTTGACCTTTACGTGCCGGAAGACTAAAAAAGAAAAAAAAGGCCTCCAACGACAAAGCGAGTGCTCGACCAAAAAAAGGGGTGAAACACAAGGACTTCGCAGGAGGTGACCCATCCCAATACTGCTCTGGCCAAAGCACGTCTAACTTCGGAGTTCTGATGGGATCCGATGCATGAGGGCTGGTTTAATCGCAGTTGCCAAGTAATGCGCGCTAAATCCTTTTATCTCTAAGCCCGCATAGTTATGCTCCTTCTTCTTCCTTAAGCTTAACGGTTTGTTAGATCTCACACGACGTTCTCTTTACGCACCCTTTTCTTTTCATTCGATGCAACTTCTCGACCTCTATGTGCCAGATGTCTAAAAAAGAAAAAAATAAAGCCATTCAGTGGCGAAGCTAGTGCTCGACAAAAAAGGCGTGCAACACGAGGACTTCCCAATAGGTGACCCATCTCAGTACTACTCTCGCCCAAGCACTTTTAACTTCAGAGATCTGAAATGATCCGCTGCATTAGTGCTGGTATGATCGCACCCACCAAGCAATGCACGCTAAATCAATTTGTCTCTACACTCAAAAAATGATGCTCCTTCTCTCTCCATACGCTTCGCGGGCTATAACTTCCCTCCCGACATCCTCTTTATGCACCATTTTCTTTTCATTTGACAAAACTTCTTGACCTCTACGTGCTGAAAGACTAAAAAAAGAAAAAAACATAAAGGCATTCAACGACGAAGCGAGTGCTCAAAAGAGGGTTGCAACACGAGAACTTCAGAGGAGGTAACCCATCTCAGTAGTACTCATGCCCAAGCACGTTTAACTTCAGAGTTCTGATGGGATCTAGTGCATTAGTGCTAGTATGATCGCACTAGCCAAGTAATCCGTGCTAAATCCTTTTGTCTCTACGCCTGCCAAGTTATGCTCATTCTCCCTTCTTATGCTTCACGTCCCATAACTTCCCACGGGGCGTCCTCTTTATGCAACCTTTTCTTATCATTCGACGCAACTTCTCAACCTCTACGTGCCGGAAGACTAAGAAAATAAATAAAATAAAGGCATCCAATAACGGAGCGAGTGCTCGACAAAAAGAGCGGTGCAACAAGAGGACTTCCCAGGAAGTCACCCATCCCAGTACTACTCTCACCCAAGCACATTTAGCTTCGGAGTTCTAATGGAATATGGGGCATTACCGCTGGTATGATTGCACCCCCTAGTAATGCGCGCTAAATCCTTTTGTCTCTACGCTCGCCAAGTGATGCTCCTTCTCTCTCCTTACGCTTCATGGGGCGTAACTCCCCACCCGGTGGCCTATTTACGAACCCTTTTCTTTTCATTCGACGCAACTTCTCAACCTCTACAGGCCGGAAGACTAAAAAAGAAAAAAAATAAAGGCCTTCAACGACGAAGCGAGTGCTCGACAGAAAGAGGGGTGCATTACGATGACTTCCTAGAAGGTCACCCATCCCAGTACTACTTTCGCCCATGAACATTTAACTTCGGAGTTCTTAAGTGACCCGGTGCATTAGTGATGGTATGATCACAACCAGCAAGCAATACGCGATAAATACTTTTGTCTCTACGCTCGCAAAGTGATGCTCCTTCTCCCTCCTTACGCTTCACTGGCCGTAACTTCCAGCTTAGCGTCCTTTTTTGTACCCTTTTCTTTTCATTCGACGGAACTTCTCGACCTCTATGTACCGAAAGGCTAAAAAGAACAAAATAAAGGCCTTCAACGGCGAAGCGAGTGCTCGACAGAAAGAGGTGTGCAACACGAGGACTTCCCATGAGGTAACCAGTCTCAGTACCACTATTGCCCAAGCAAGTTAAACTTCGGAGTTCGGATGGTATATGGTGCATTAGTGCTGGCATGATCACACAAGCCAAGTAATGCGCGCTAAATCCTTTTATCTTCACGCCCGCCAAGTGATGCTGCTTCTCCCTCCTAACGCTTCACGGGCCGTAACTTCACGCTGACGTCCTGTTTACGCACCATTTTCTTTTATTTTGATGCAACTTCTCGACCTCTACGTCTCGGAAGACTAAAAGAAGAAAAAAATAAAGGCCTTGAACAGCGAAGTGAGGGGTCCAACACGAGGAGTTCGCAGGAGGTGACCATCCCAGTACTACTCTTGCCAAAGCACGTCTAACTTCAGAGTTCTGATGGGATCCGGTGCAATAGAGATGGTTTGATCGCACCTGCCAAGTAATGAGCGGTAAATCATTTTGTCTCTATGCCACCAAAGTGAAGCTCTTCTCCATCCTTAAGCTTAACGCGTCGTAACATCTCGTTCGGTGTCGTCTTTACGCACCTTTTTTTTCATTCGACACAACTTCTCAACCTCTACGTGCCATAAGACAAAAAAAAAAGAAAAAAATAAAGGCCTCAACGGCGAAGCGAGTGCTAGACAAAAAAGGTGTGCAACACAACGACTTCCCAAGAGGTGACCCATCTCAGTACTACTCTCGCCCAAGCACGTTTAACTTCAGAGATCTGAAATGATCCGCTGCATTAGTGCTGGTATGATTGCACCCACCAAGCAATGCGCGTTAAATCAATTTGTCTCTACGCTCAAAAAATGATGCTCCTTCTCTCTCCTTACGCTTCGCGGGCTATAACTTCCCTCCCGACATCCTCTTTATGCACCCTTTTCTCTTCATTCGACAAAACTTCTTGACCTCTACGTGCTGAAAGACTAAGAAAAGAAAAAAACATAAAGGCATTGAACGACGAAGTGAGTGCTCGAAAGAGGGTTGCAACATGAGAACTTCAGAGGAGGTAACCCATCTCAGTAGTACTCATGCCCAAGCACGTTTAACTTCAGAGTTCTAATGGGATCTGGTGCATTAGTGCTAGTATGATCGTACCAGCCAAGTAATCTGTGCTAAATCCTTTTGTCTCTACGCCTGCCAAGTTATGCTCCTTCTCCGTCCTTATGCTTCACGGCCCATAACTTCCTGCGGGGCGTCCTCTTTATGCAGCCGTTTCTTTTCATTCGATGCAACTTCTCAACCTCTACATGCCGAAAGTCTAAAAAAAGAAATAAAATAAAGGCATCCAATGACGAAGCGAGTGCTCGACAAAAAGAGCGGTGGAACAAGAGGACTTCCTAGGAAGTCACCCATCCCAATACTACTCTCATCCAACACGTTTAGCTTCGGAGTTCTAATGGAATATGGGGCATTACTGCAGGTATGATTGCACCCCCAAGTAATGCGCACTAAATCCTTTTGTCTCTATGCCCGCCAAGTGATGCTCCTTCTCTCTCCTTACGCTTCACGGGGCGTAACTTCCCACCCGGTGCCCTATTTAGTAACCCTTTTCTTTTCATACGACGCAACTTCTCAATCTCTACGGGCCTGATGACTAAAAAAGAAAAAAAATAAAGGCCTTCAACGATGAAGCGAGTGCTCGACAAAAAGAGGGGTGCATTACGATGACTTCCTAGGAGGTCCCCCATCCCAGTACTACTCTCGCCCATGAACATTTAACTTCGGAGTTCTTAAGTGACCCGATGCCTTAGTGATGGTATGATCACAACCGCCAAGCAATGCACGCTAAATACTTTTGTCTTTACGCTCGCCAAGTGATGCTCCTTCTCCCTCCTTACGCTTCACTGGCCGTAACTTCCCGCTCGGCGTCCTTTTTTGTACCCTTTCTTTTCATTCGACGAAACTTCTCGACCTCTATCTGTCGAGAGACTCAAAAAGGAAAAAAATAAAGGCTTCAACGGCGAAGTGAGTGCAACACAAGGACTTCCCAAGAGGTAACGAATCTCAGTACTACTCTTGCCTTAAAAAGTTAAACTTCGGAGTTCGGATGGTATCTGGTGCATTAGTGCTGGCATGATCACACCAGCCAAGTAATGCGCGCTAAATCCTTTTATCTTTACACCCGCCAAGTGATGCTCCTTCTCCCTCCTTACGCTTCACGGGTCGTAACTTCACGCCGACGTCCTCTTTACGCACCATTTTCTTTTATTTTGATGCAACTTCTCGACCTCTATGTCCCGGAAGACTAAAAGAAGAGAAAAATAAAGGCCTTGAACGGCGAAGTGAGGGGTCCAACACGAGGACTTCGCAGGAGGTGACCCATCCCAGTACTACTCTTACCAAAGCACGTCTAAATTCAGAGTTCTGATGGGATCCGGTGCAATCGAGATGTTTTGATCGCACCCGCCAAGTAATGAGCGCTAAATCGTTTTGTCTCTATGCCAACAAAGTGATGCTCTTCTCCCTCCTTAAGCTTAACGCGTCATAACATATCGTCCGGTGTCCTCTTTACGCACCCTTTTCTTTTCTTTCGACACAACTTCTCAACCTCTACGTGTCGAAAGACAAAAAAAGAAAAAAATAAAGGCCTTCAACGGCGAAGCGAGTGCTCGACAAAAAGAGGGGTGCGACACGAGGACTTCTCAAGAGATCACCCATCACTGTACTACTCCATCCCAAGCACATTAAACTTCGGAGTTCTGATGGGATCTGGTGCATTAGTGCTAGTATGATTGCACCCGCCAAGCAATGCGCGCTAAATCCTTTTGTCTTTACGCCCGCCAAGTGATACTCTTTCTCCCTCCTTACACTTCACGGGTCGTAACTTCCCGCCCAAAGTCCTATTTACGCACCTTTTTTCTTTTCATTCGACGCAACTTCTCGTCTTCTATATGCCGAAAGACTAAAAAAAGAAAAAAATAAGGCCATTCAACGACGAAGCAAGTCCTCGACAAAAAGAGGGGTGTAACATGAGGACTTCCCAGGAGGTCACCCATCCCAATACTACTATTGCCCAATCACGTTTTACTTCGGAGTTCTGATTTGAAGGGGTGCATTGGTGCTGGTATGATTGCACCCGCCAAGTAATGTACGCTCAATCCTGTTGTCTCTACGCCAGCAAAGTGGTGCTTCTTGTCCCTCCTTACGCTTCACGGGCCGTAACTGTTGGACCAATGGTGGTCAACTTTGAGATTTCTCTAAAGTTTTGATGATGAAAAAACTGCAGAATTTGATCTGAAGCAAGATTCACGTACGTCAAACCAAGGTCACGTACGTGTGTGAAGGTCACGTATGTTAGAGAAGCCTCAAGTACGTGAGTTCGACCGTGAGCTGAAACAGAAGCTACTGGAAGTTAAAAGAAGTGATCACATGTATGTTAGAAAAGATTCACGTACGTTAGACAATAACACGTACGTGAGAGGTATCCAAAGTACGTGAAGTATGATTAGAATTAAAGCGGAAAAATTGAAGTCTTGAATCAACTGAAGGCATGAAGCCACACGTAAGTGTGTCGATAGAACTCTTTTACGTCAGACATATAAGACAAGATGAAGATTGCAATTCAGAGGATATTTGTTTGAATTTTGACGTGGATCGAGACAAATAGATGAAGCACCGGTCAACTATTGATCGTTCACATATGCAAGCTTACAAATTCACGTACATCACATTGAACCAAAGTACGTGAGAAGAAATTTCAAGTACGTGAGATGCTCCAGACTGAAAATAGAAGCTACTGGATGGTTCAGACATAGAAGTCGCGTACGTCAGAAATTATTAACGTACGTGAACTGGGGATTAGCTACGATCAACGTACGTGTATGTACTTATCACGTACGTGTGATGAATATCAAGTCAGGCAACGTACGTAAGATTAATGTCACGTATGTGAGAAGACTCCGACAGTGTATTAAATGCATCTCATTTAATACCACAACGTCTACATTACATCCCACAACGGTCTGAAATCAAGATAAGAATATAAATACATGCTTGGGAGACCAGAAACAAATAACAAAACATCTGAACATTGAATTCTAACAACTACCAAGCATCAAAGCATATAATTTCTCTTTTATTG
>CAODLS010632306.1:0-12358 GCA_948243855.1 Flueggea neowawraea
TCATCTGCCGATGGTGCTGGATTCCGCGCCGGTGGTGCACGGGAAGACGGTGGGGAAGAGACTAAGACTGTTTGGGGTAAACATGGAGTGCCCTACAGAAGATGAGGATAACGAGTCACCGAATTCGGCTTCATCAAATTCTGTCCACCAATTAATAATGCAATCGGAGTTTTCGAAGAAAGGAAAGAGTACTAATTCTTCTTCTTCCATGTCTGTTGATTTGGATCTTTGATTAATTTTGTAATTTATCCAGCAACAAAGTAATTAATTAGTACTGCATCATATATTGTTATCATCAACTTCTCTTGGGTCGAATTCAAGTGCAACGCAAACAAGTTATAATACATAAATACAGCAGATATTGTGAATTAAGGCATCATCAATGGTGGGAGTGGAATTTGTTTCCAGTAACTGTATACATGCAATGGTGTCTCTCCCAGTTTGTTTGGGTTCAATTTGTTGCTTCTCTTTTGGATATATATGTGTAGTGACATTCTCTTTCTCTCTCTAATGCTGACACCAATTTATTGAACAACAATATTGGTATAGCTGGTTGTTGATGATGACGACGACGATGATGGATAAGTACTGCAAAAGTATCTTCTTCTTTTTTTTTTCTTCTGTGTTTTGTTTGTACCCTATTAGGTTATGGTTACTTCAATTTCAATGGCTTAGTTAAGAGTTGGATTGCATGTGATGCGCAGAAAGTTGCAGCGCTGTCAAAAGGTAGCTTCTGTATTTTTACTCACTCTCTTTAATTACTTGATCAACTTTTTTTATATCAATTTATCTTTTTGATGATGCTGATGAATAAACTAGTTAGTTGCAGAAGCAATTGTTGCAGCACTTGTATCTTTCTTGGTATTCTCTGTAGAGGCACTGCACAAATATAGCGCCACCTTCTTGTTATGTGGATTGCTGCTATCAGAGAGGAAAAGTCCTTTATGCTAAGAAAGAGATCTCTCATAAGAGTCTGGATTCCGCTGAATCTCTGTAAGTGGGTTTTAATGCTTTTGTTGTTTCACTGTCTTCTTTTCCCTTCACTTTGTTTATATTTTATTATTAATATTAATCTTAAATTGGGGATATAAACTGTGTTGCATTTATATTTTGGTCAGTTCGCATAACTCTTGGGTTTAAGCTGCTTGGTCTTGTAACATTTCATGTACTCACTCATGCTTTTAACTTGGTTGCTGAATTAATAAGGTTAGAATTCTAATTGGTTCGTCCATAATTGTGGCTGTCTCATCATTCTGATCTCCTTATCTTGGTTGTGCTGGAAAATTTGTGACGAAAATTGCTGCTGTTGATTACTACTGCGGCTTCTACTTCATCTTCAAGGAAAGCGGCATATTGATTGTTCGGTTTACCAGATGTGCATTTGACTAGTACATTCAATTGAGCTTTTCAAATGTCATTTGAAAATTTTGAGTGAGTAATTCTTCTTATACAATTAATTGAAACATATTGTTATTAAGAGATATTAAACCTCTCCGCTGCAAGATAATCAGCACTAATTCTTCTTATACAATTAATTGAAACATATTGTTATTAAGAGATATTAAACCTCTTTGCTGCAAGATAATCAGCACTAATTTGTGTCAATGAAGAAACTGATTAAGTTTACCTATTGAATCAGATCTGACAATTTTGTTTAAAATGGTATTAATTAGACTAATCTTAACTGTATCCACTTAATTTGTGCAGCTTTGGGTGGCATAAAGTTCTTCACACAAAATGATGAGATTGCATAATGCTGCGAGTGAGGAAATCATCATGTCTAAGCTGAAAATGTCTTCTCAGATAGAAGAATGTCTTGTATGGTATGTCACTGCCGATGAACAGTCTTTCTTTTTAGCTATGTAAACTACATTTTATACTGCTGTGCTATATCTTATTCTATCATCAAACCTTATATATATTTTAAAAAATCCTATGTATTTAGTTCTCTTTACTACTGAAAGTGAGTCCAAAAGATCAACTGAACTTCTGTATTCTTGAGTCTGAGAAGAACTACATTAATTAGAAATTTTTGAAAAATGCAATGAAAAAATATGCATAAACTCTTATGGTTGTTTAAGTAATTAGGCTTATATCAACTTACTCGAAATGCCTGACTCTCATGCCTTTATACAAAAACTTGCTGTAAATGTGAGTTTAAATTTTACATGGCATCTTGATCATCTATTCATTTTTATTATCACATTAAATATAGAAAAATGTGAAAGAAACAAAGAAAAATGAAAAAGGAGAGAGGAGGTAAAAAAGAGATTTTGGTGGAAATTGTAGAGTCACGAACTGAGTAATTGATATTTTCCCAGTAAAAAATAGTTGAAAATAAGCATCAATACTATTTGAAAGAGACTATACGATTGAATTATTGAAGTAGGGAGTTATATGAAAAGGAAGTTAAAGATATGACATCTCTAACGATGAACACTTGTGGTCAAAGAAATTGCAAATTATGTATGCTTGAAGCCCAAAACTCATTTTGTTTTGGGGTTGGTGAGATTTGACTTTAAAAAGAAAGGCATGGAAAAGTTTAATTCTTGGTGACAACTAGTTTGTACAACTCCGGACTTCGTGTGGTGGCTCTGATCAAGCTTCCAAGGTGAGTATTTGTGCACGTCTACAAAGGAGTTGCAGGTGGAATATAAAAAAAAATAGAGAGAGAGATCTATTTAGAACAAAAGAGTTGTGAAATTAAAATTTTTAATTTCTTTTGATCATGGAAAATAAGGTATTAGATGTTATTTCATGTTAGAATTTTGTATGATAACAAAGCGAAAAGCTTCTAAAACAATTTAGAAAAAAAAATCGAATTTTAAAATAGAAAAGGAATGGTTTTGCTATGTTTATTGTTTGGCTATATATCGATATATACAGAAAGAAATGTGTTCGATCATCTTCTCTTTCATTTTGTCATCCACGTAGATCAGCAGCGAAAATCATTATTATATCGTTGCTTGCCATTCCCAAATCTGCTTCTGTTCTTTTTTCTTTTCCTGAATACCTAGTTCTACCTTACGATTTTCCCAGTCATTGTTGTTCGGTTGTTTTCTCCTCCATTTCAAAATATATACTTCTTCCTTTTCGATTTACTAGTCGTTGAAGAATTTTTTTTAAAATAGTTATCTTTTTACAATTCTAAGAAAGTATTTGTTAGTTTTTTCCATATATATCCTTATTTAACATTAATTGACACATTTTCCAAAATTAGCATTTTATACCTTAAGTATAAGAGTCAAATTAACTTAAATTTAGATATCTTACGTATTTCTTTTATCCGTGTGTGAAAATCTTAAACGACAAATAAATTGAAATGGAGTATCATTTTTTAGAAAAATCGTCTAAACTAGTTGTCGTTTTAAGATATCAAGAAGAAATTAGCATTTAATTTCAATTATGTCGCTAAAACATAGGTACATATGATATACTTTGAGTTAAAAAGATCTATTATGGAGTATCTTCTTAATAAAGAAGTGCATCACAAGGTATATTTATTAGGGCGAGAAATGATATATGAATCAGTTAGCATGTGTACAATCGTTAAATAAAAAGGAGAAGCAGATGGAGTATTTATTACCCTCATAAAGATTGCTGCAAAGCTAACAAACTAGTTTGTTTTTAGGGCTAATTACAAATTTCAACAATGTACAATCGTTACAGAAACTAGTTGTTGACAACTTGACATGTATATTAGGGTAACGCTATAACCCCCTACTAATTGAAGCAAGATTCCCCTTCCCGTAGGAGAATGTTAATCTCTTGATCTATTTTAAAAATTTGAATTGGATCACGTGTGGAGTCTATTGGTAAATTGTGGACTTCACATATTTTATTTTTTTTTTATATTTTGTTAATTTTTTTGTTTGTTATAGGTTTTTTTTATTATTATACAATGTTAAAATGTCTTTTTTTATTTTATTTTTTATTATTATAGTTAATTAAATTTTTTTTCTTTAATAACTATATTATTTTAATTTAAATATTTATCTAATTCATCCTTTTATTTTATTTTTAAAAATTATTTTTTAAAAAAATTTGATTAAATAATTATCATAATAGATATATTTTAAATATTTTTTTTAATTTAAATACTAATTCACAAAATATTTATGTCATATAAATATATTTATTACTATTTGTATGGTGTAAATAAATTGAATAATGTGTGAAATAATTGTGGGTCATATATTAGAGTATAATGAGAGGTTAACTATTAAAGAGAGATAGTATAATGAATGAAGAATTAATGGATTAATGATGTAACAAATTCATCAACCTCTTAAAGAGATTAAGGAGTAAAGATACTCTTAGGTTCATGTGAACATTCTTCTGACATGGTAGGATCATTTTTTGAGGCACTAGTTGATATGTATATAATATGTTATACAAGCATATATATCAGCAAAACTTAGACACATCATGTGCAAAAAACTTGTCCCCTCTATCTACATATAGCTCATTAAATTTTTAAGTTCACCAGTTGTTTAGTATTGTCAATTACTTATGTTAGATATACATCTGCGTCACGATGTTTCCATCTGAGATAATCCACATCATAATTCTCTGGCAGGGACATATCAGGCCGGCCGCCAGCCTCTATCAACATAAACGAGTCACGACAGAAGATTTCAATGTCTGCTAATAGACACTGTAATGCATGAGACCTCCTGCGGGTGGTCCAGTGGTAGAAGCCTTGTTCCGTGGCAAGTCCGAGTTCAAGACCCAACTCTGTCTCTCTGTGGTGCCTTCGAATATCTTCGCGGATTTATTCCTTCGTTGGTTCCCAGCGGGTGTTGTGATGAGTAAACCTCGGTTACCGCCGAGCAAGTGACATGTCCACGGTGGTGGCGAGTATTAGCCTGCATGATCACACCCAGCAATAGTACAATACTACCGGTAACTCCCGACTCTCCTTTTTGTTGACAAAAAAAAAAGACATTGTAATGCATGAGATGCTGCAGCTCTTTTTTCCTTTTTCAATTTGGAGGAATCGAACTTTTGAGCTCTTAGTGTTAAAATTGAGTCTAGTTCTACAAAACTATTGTTTGCAAATGGCTTTGCATCAAGGACCGAGCCTGGATCGTCCATCCTGGGATACGGTTAGTGTGGGAAGGCTTCTTTCCTGAATCTGAGTCATTCAAATTTACAATGTGTAGTGAGTTCATAAATACAAATCTTATATATACATAGACACACAGATTTATATATTCAATTGATTTGGCCTAGTTTTAAGGCAGCAATTCTTCTGTTTCCTTCCTCCTTTTGCACGCGCATAAGGTTGTGTGAAGAATTCCATATTTAATGCCAAAGTCAGACCAAGACAAGAATTTTAGTCTGATGACATTTTTTGTTGGTTGCAAAGCAAGAAAGAACCGCCCTTTCAGGGCTGGTGTGTGGTTGTACGGACACATATAACTAGCTGCCAAAGAAGAAGAAACAATTATGATGATCAACACACGCGCATGCATTGCACCTACACACTGTTGTTTTCACTCTCTTTTGTCCCCTTCCACTAGGTTCACAATATGTTTCTATGTGGTTTTCAGCTATAGAAGAAGAAGAAGAAGAAGAAGAAGAAGAAGAAGAAGAAGAAGCTACAGTACCATGCATTTGTGCTAAAAACCAATTTATGCTTTTACTACAAAAGTCCTGCCTACCCATTTCCATTTCTGCACGATTTCCTTCCCCTACTGTTGTTTTTGAACTTCAAATCAGACTCTATATAGCCTTCACAGTACAATGACATGGAAAAATGTGTTGCTACATTGTCTTCATCCATTTTCTGCACTAAAATTGTTAAACAAGTCGGTAATCACGGGTTGATACAATTCCAACAGTGTATTAATGTGTATGTTGAGGAAGATAGAGAGCAACATGTTCCAATTATTGTGATGATGGGACGCATTAATTTTATTCACTAGATTCCTACTCTCAAAGTCTTTGAATTCGAAGTGCCCAGCCTATAAAGAGAGGCGCATATATAGGTTAGGCTTAATAGGCATAATTGATGATGACAAAGAAGCCACATGTGAGGAGGGTACAAAAGAGAGAAAAAGAACAAGAGAAAAGTTTCTCTAATTTTTGTTTGGTTTAGCCCTTCTTTTTTTTTTTTCATTTTCGAAGATCGGAAATTTTCAAAATGTGTGTAAGTAATGTTGTACAATGATCCTTATAAGGATCAGAACCCCATATATTGAATTTCTGCATGGACCACGTTCTTGTATCTATGCGTTTAATGCGTTCAAGTACCAAGCATGCTTTTCTTCTCTGGCATCATACGGCCACACACATATCTATCTACCTATGCTTTCTTTGTTAGGATTGAAAAATAATGGAAGAGAGAGCCGAGCCAGCCCACAATGTGGTCATGAGTTTACAGTTCATTATACACTATATGGTTCGTTTTGCTAGCTGGTTTGGTTCCTATTCATGTTCAAAATGCATAATTACCAGAAGGCTCCTCATTTTGGTATCATTCATGAATTCAAAGGACTGACCACCGAAGTACCGATATATCTACATCAAATTGGTACCATATTAATTGCCTTACAATATTTATTTTTATTTTAATGAAAAGCTTAGGTAAAAAGAGAGTGCTTCATTAATTCAAAGTCTCAAATCTTTCAAACTGAGGTTCAAAGCCTCAACCACTACCACTAAACTTTCATTCGCGTAATATAATCTTGATCTTTCGTAGTGGAAGGAGACTGTTTTGTAGTTTCCCGAGAAAGAAACTGAAAACGTTCTGGTGTTTGAGTCCAAAGCAAGAATGTATGGGTGCAATTATCAAAAGTCAAGAAAATGGATAAAAAGAAGTCCCATAATTGATAATTACTAGCAGAAAAAAAGGTAGGAAATAATGCAGCAGCCACAGAAGAGAAGAAAAAGAAATTATGGGTATGATCACAACAAATTGGTGCTCTCTTCCTGAGAAGCTCTGTGCCTGCTTGGCCTTTTAGGGGTTTTGCATTTATTGTGAGCTCTTCTTGGATCACTTAGCGTTGTTATATTTGGACCTCATCCTCATGCAACATTCATACTCAAGTATGGACGTCAGCATGGTAAAATTGTGCACCAAACACAACACTTTTGAGCAATTGCTTCTTGCTTTAGAAAAAGCTCAATCATGTTCAAATTTCTAAATTGAATCATCAACTAGCATTCATGATGAAACTTGTCAAGCGTTGCTTTCCATTTTTCAAGATAATTAATGATATACTCTTATTTTAAAAAAAAACAAAGAATGAAATCATAAATCTTCTAGTTTTGGTTTGGTTGGGAATTGCATAGTAAGGAATAAAAATCATATTTTATTTTAATTTTTTTTGTAAGTCGAAAATTTATTAAATTAATCAAGCCTCCACAATATAAGATGATTTCGCACACCAAGGCAGGAAGAAAAATTGACACCTAAACAAATTGTAGGCAGTAAAACAAAACTCTCCATGTTTACATTTTAACAAGATTGAACAAAGCATAATACTCCCAAAGATTAGATCTTCTGCTCTACAATTTTTTTTGACAAAAGATACGTTTATTCTTAATTTCAGACTTTCCACAAAATCAGTTTGCCAAAAGCATCCAGAAACAACGTCGGAGCATAATATCTTCATTATGTTATTTGGCATTTTTTAAGACTTAAGTTAGAATTATTAATTATTATAAAATAATTTTGTTGAAAATGCATATGATATCTAGTATTATAAACAATCAAAACTTATAAATTTTCACCTTTTAACTATTTCTATTTCTTTTATCTCTGTGAATCAAAACAAAAATTTTAGTACAAATTATTTTGATTTTTTAATAAGTCATTTTATTTTTTTAATAATTAATTCTATTTTTTTTAAATAAAGATGCGTGAGATTTAGCTTGTGGGTGTCCCGCAGGCCTCCTACCCCGACCCAAACCAACCCAGCCCAGCCCATACATATCCTTATTTACAATTATTTAAAACAAATATTTAAGGTTAATTAGCCATAAATTCTATCATGATTTCATTTCATTTTTATTTCTTTAAACCCTCTTATTTGGTTTTTTCTTCATACATTGGTCCAGTAAAAAATGGAACCCAATTAAATAGTTTGGATTTCACTGAGTTGTTTAGTTGGCGAATGATTTGTTCAATTTTTTTTTAAAATCTGAGAAGAGGCTACATAGTGATCATTCTGTTCAATACAATGCTGCAGTAGGTTGATTCAATGGCTTAAGGGCATCTGTTATGGTGTGCATTGAGCCCATGATTCAATGGCTGCACTCCCATAATCAGTTGAGCGGGATGTTAAACATCCCGCTCAATTGGCCCCACCTGACAACAGCAACATTCATTTGATAATTGCTACACTTTTTTAAATTTCTTTGTTCTTTATTGTTGGAATTTTTTTTAAAAAAAATCATCTATAAATAACTCTCTTTTACATACAATCTCACACTCATTTTCAATCACTTTTTTCTCTTCTTCTACAAAAAAAAAAAATACAAACTCAATTGCAATTATTCTTTTTTTTTTCAAATGAATCCAAATGAAAATCATTTTTTTTTCCCAAAATCCAAATTCAAGCAATACTCCAAATTATCAAAACCATCCATATAGTTTTTGCCCACCTAATTTTTCAAATTCTGTAAATCTACCATACTCGTTATATCCACAAAATTTTCCGCCCTTTCCACCTTCTCAAAGTTCTTAAAATTTGCCCAATTTTCCACCATATCCATATTTTTCTCCACCTAATTTTAACAATCAAAATTGTGAAAATATTAGCTATCCATACTGTCCACCAAATCTCCCAACTAGTCCACCATTAGATGTGACATCTCGTACTTCAAATACCTCTGATTCATGCTCATTTTCTGATGCTCAAAATCCCTCCATATCCGTTCCACCACAAATGGAGAATTTTAATTTGAATGCACCTCGCAATGTAGATGTGGTTGAAAAGCGTCAAGCATGGACACCAGAAGACGATCGAATACTCATGAAAGCTTGGACTACTATTTCAAGCGATAGTGTTGTGGGAAATGATCAAAACCTAAAGGCTTTTTGGAGGAGTATTGCTAATTATTTCAACAAGCACAGAAAATCTGATCCAGAAAGAACAAATACAAGCGTGAAGCAACATTGGTATTGGTTGCTCCCGCATGTTAATGAATTTAACCAATTGTACAATCGATTGTTGGGTGAGCATTGAAGTCGTTGGAGCGACGACCAAATTAAGTAGCTTGCTCGTGAACTATATTATCAAAGTCAAGGAAAACATTTTACTCACGAGCACGTTTGGATGATGGTGAAAGATGATCCGAAGTGGCAACCAGTGATACCTATCTCTAGATCAACTAAAAGGACAAAAAATACTGAAAGTGGTGCATACACAAGTTCTTCCAATGCCAACACAAGTGACGATGTCAAGGTAGATGAAGTCGAAGTTCGTCCAATAGGTCAAAAAGCAGCTAAAGACAAGGCGAAGAGGAAAGGGAAAGCGAGGGACATGGGAGATACCTCTGCCAACGTTCGGGCCGAAAGGTGGGATGCATGGAACACCAAGATTGACAACAAAAACAAGATTGGTGAAAATTTAACGGAGTTCACCACATTTGATTTACTATTGAGGGACTTTTCGAGTATGAATCCCGAGCAACTTGCGGACCACAAAAAAAATTGTGATATTATTCGAAAAAAAATATGGCTTTTAGTAGGTTTTGTATTTTAATCTAGTGTTGTATTGTATTATTTTGATGTGGGGTATTAGTAATGTATTTTAATTTTAATGTAATGTTGTATTGCATTATTTTAAATGATGTATTAATGTATTGCTAAGTTTTAATTAATATAATGTATTATTTTTATTTTTATTTATGTTACAAACTAGGCGTTAAAAACTAGCCGTTGCATACATAATATATTTATGTATTAATTTGCGAATACTTTGCTTAATATATTTGTAATCGCTTGGTTAATGTATTTTATTTATTTTGAACTTCGAATTTTGTTATTTTATATTACGTAGAATTTTTTTTTAACAAATCCCTACCATAAATTTTTTTTATCAAAAATACATTTAAATTAAATTTTTAAAATATATTTTATCTTAAAATAATGTATAAAATTAATATGTTAAATATATATTTATTGTGAATTATATATGTGTAAATAATATAAATAAATAGTGATGCAATTGTGAAATTCATTATTAAATATAAAAAATATAATAATAGTGAAAAATAATTTAGTAAAAGATAATTTAATAAAAAATTAATGTAGTATATCAATCATTATATGGTTATAACCATAACAGATGCCATAAGAGCTTTGATTTGTTCACTAAGTCGTACTCGTACCAACTAGTGAGACTTGAGAGCTTTAGTTTGCAGATTCCAAGGTGCGTCAGGTCAGTGAGTGAGTGAGTGAGTGAGTGAGTTGAGTTGGGTTAGACATTGAACTTTTCTGTTTTTTTTTTTGAAATGGTTAGACATTGAGTTAATGAGTGAGTGGTTTGGGTGGAAGTTCCCAAGCTATTGTTTGGATCTTAGGAACACAAGAGAAAAGAAATGAAAGGAAAAGAGAGTACACTTCCTTCAATAAAAGAAAAAGAGAGAAGAGAAATGTATTTTGTCGTTTTTTATTTGGATAGTGTAACTTGATTATGGAAGAAATTTGATTTTCTTCCTAAATTAAAGATCATTTTGTCCACACTTTAATTTATTATTAGTTGTAATAAAGAGGATAAAAATATACTTTTATTAGTAATTCATCTCAATTCTCTCCATTTCTCTCCTATTTAGAGAGGAACTTATGCATGCTTAAATTCCTCTATATTCTCTCCATTTTAATTATTTTAGGGAGAATTACTATTTTTTCTTTGTGTTATAGTCAATTTTGTATTTTTACTCTTACATTTCGTCAGTCAGAATTCAGCCAGAACTGACGGAACAATGTTTTATAAGCAACTGTCTTTTGTATTGTTAGTTATGACTAAGTTCTGATTGAGTTTTGACTGAATTCTAAATGACGGTGAGAGTAGAGATGCAATAGGAGTCATTTCAAAACACAGTGACATAACCACGAATTTGACTATAATACAAAAACAAAATAGTAATTCCTCCATTCTTTAATCTTATTTTTTATTATTTTATTATTATCTAAATAATAAAAAAGAAAAGAAATTTATTTTTTTTCCTCCTATCCATTTCCATTTAAACAAACGGAGGGTAAGTTTCAAAACAAACCGAATAAACTTGATATAACCAAAATAACCGACCGAGTTAATTTCGGTTTGGTCGGTTTGGTGCATCCTTAAAGTTCGGTTTGGTCTCTCACTGGTTCGATCTATTCGGTTTTTTCAAATTGTCAAGTGAACAGAGATTTAGAGAGAGAGAGAGAGAGAGAGAAGGGGGAAGAAGAAGAACAAGAAGAAGATGGAGTACAGGTGTGTGCAGTGTGGATTTCCAATCAAAACCCTTTTCATACAATACTCCCCCGGAAATATTCGTCTTATGAAATGTGTAAGCTCTCAAATTCTTTCCATTACTTTCGCTTTTTAATTCCCTGCTTTGTATCGGCTGTGAAAGTTTCGATCTTTTGCGTTTTTTAAAAAAAAAAAATTAATTGAATTCTGTTAGGAGAACTGCAAAGCAGTTGCGGATGAATATATCGAATGTGAGTTCATGGTAAAGTTATGTCCTTTTTTACTTTGGTCTCTTTCTGTTACTTCGCAGTATTGAAAACACAGCTTATTTTTTCTTGTTTTGGTTCCATAGATTGTCCTGATTGATTTGATTCTGCACAAGCCAAAAGCTTATAGACATGTACTGTATAATGTGCTTAACCAGAAGGCTATGCACTTTGAGGTACAAGAGTTTACTTTGATTTATTTATATCTGTTTAATACCTGTTTAAATTTCAGTGTGGACTCAAATTTTTAGTGAAAGTATGAATGTTATCATGAAAAGTCTGGATTAATTATTTTGAATGTTGATTGATTTCTACAAGTATTTGGATTTATCGTTACAAGGAACTTGTACATGCTTAGTTGTGACACTGTTAGCACCGTTTAAGTTATTTTTCATATCAAGTAAGGAATCCCCAATATTTATTGATTTTATCTGGTAGCCACTCCTTTTATTGAGGCTTCCTTCGACTTCCATAGATATATTACGGTGAACATGTATGATTCTGTTCTTTGATCCTTTGCAGGGCTTGTTGTGGAAGTCAATCTTCGGTTTTCTTCTTCTAGATGGCTGTATCTATTTTTATCAAGCTGATTTTCTTGTTTAATTTTCCATTGCTTTCTTTTGTTTGCTATGCGATATCTATTTAAGTGGTGCCTTAGCATTCAAAGATAGAAGTTTTCTT
>CAODLS010632319.1:0-11160 GCA_948243855.1 Flueggea neowawraea
ATGTTTACACGAGACGAAAAGGATGCAGCGAAGTCCTTTACCTCCATTTTCCCTAATTTTGTTCGGATAATGAGGAAGTTCAATATTAGTGGATCTTATACTCTGGTTAGTGTTACAATGAAGTCGTGGTTGTATCCTTGTATGCGTTGTTTTTGACTGATAGACTTGATGGTTAATATGTTTTTTTTGTCATTGTCTTTCTGTTCTGAATTTCACCCTTTGAGTTGTCGCCCTTGCGCAGAAAATACCTCATCAGTTTTCAGCAGCACATTTGCCAAACTGCAAAACAGAGATATTCCTTCGTAATTTAAAGGGCGAATGCTGGACAGTAAACTCAGTCCCAGATTCAAAGGGGCGAACTGTGCATACTTTTTGTGGAGGGTGGATGGCCTTCGTTCGGGATAATGATGTCAAGATGGGTGATGTCTGCATGTTTGAGCTTATTAACAAGTGTGAAATGCGTGTACATATATCTGGAGTTGGTCAACAAGTACAAGAACCTCAATATGGAAAATCGACCTCAAATGACTTGCAGCTTGTTGTTTATGCCAATAATGGTCATCCTTCATGAAGCATGCAGAAGATTTCAATCGTTATTGAACATATTTGTTTGAGCTTAGTAAGTGGGCTTTCATATTCAATAACCAAGGCTCTATGCATGTTTTATGATCAATTGTTGCTTGCTGTATTCAATTTTTGTTTCTCTGCAAGATGGAAAGTCTGTTGCTAATTATTTACATTATTGATTCTAGGGAGCTGTGGGAAAATTTTCTTATTCTTAATAATTGGAGACTCCTTTTCTTTTTCTCTTGCTTAAGTGCCATTGAAATTGAAAAGCTATGTCAAGTGGTACTTTCTTTTTGTGACAAGTATAAACTTAGATGAGCGAAATCAATAGTTTGTTCGTTTTATATTCAATTTATGTAAATTTATGTATATGCCGCTGATTTCTGCTCTCTAATTTATGCAGTTTGGCCATTTTTGTTATGCTTTTGCAAGATCGAATAAATATATGCCAGTGTTTGCACTGAAGGCCGATACCAATGCAGTTTATTTTACCTCGGAAGTTAGATAAAGGTTGCCATGGACATCACATTTTGCTTTGGGGCAGCATTAGAATCCATTTTGCCTCTTCTTATGCTCTCCCAAAGTTCCTCGGTCATTCTTGTAGGAAAGATGAAGCAATGATCTAATACTGCAGGAAGCAATGTATTCTCTGTAGTTGTTTCTTCTGTAGTTTTCTCTAGTACTGCGGCTTGTACGGAGAAGTTTAGTGGAGGCATCTGTGGGTAGGAAGTGTAAAGATTAGCTGTTGGATATCTGCAGACAATTCTAGCAATCACCTCTCTTGTTAGGAGCGAGTATGTATTCGTAGTTGGATCCTGTATTAACCCTAATGTCGTGCTAAGGAACTGATATATAGAACGTCTAGGATAGCTTTCAGCAACAGGTTCCCTATATGCCATTCTTTTGATATAACATGTACAAATGCTAGTCATCTGATCTGGAGAACCAGGTCGGCCATTGCAGAGGCCGACTGCAAGCAGAAATATGCAGCATGCTATTCATAAAATCTTGAATGTGAACGATTAGGATACTCCTATGTTGATGAAATAGTGACTATGAGTTATCAGGACGAAATTCATGGATGTTCTTGGACGTTTAATGATCTCTTTTCTAGTCCTTATGAGTTTTAAAATAGTCGTTATGGTTCCTGATTTTAACTTTCGTCAGCTAAGTTTAACGGACACGTCATAGTTGTTTATGTCGTAATACAGACCATAAAAAAACACAATTTTTTTGACAAAATTACCCCATTGGTTCTCTTATTAAATTGA
The DNA here is from genome assembly GCA_948243855.1 of Flueggea neowawraea. Taxonomy (NCBI): domain Eukaryota; kingdom Viridiplantae; phylum Streptophyta; class Magnoliopsida; order Malpighiales; family Phyllanthaceae; genus Flueggea; species Flueggea neowawraea. The sequence continues at coordinate 1,839 of CAODLS010632319.1, forward strand.
CTATTTCAAAAACATGAAAATAAGATCTGGCATGAAATAAGGAGAATCAAATTGATTAAACAGAACATGAAAACAAGATTCATCTCCCTAAAATTTAGATTCACTATCAAATTTTTTGGTAGACAATCAGTCAAAACTTGCCACAATCTCCAACCCACCACTGTTACGACTAGTCTAAAAGTCAACAGACCCAACTCCATTGAACCCACCATCATCAAAGAATAGAATAAGAGGTCACACTCTTTACACAAATCAAACTAGACAAACAACTCTCCTCTTTAGAAACTCACCATAACTGAAAACCCAACATTAGAGGTGTCAAAACAGATTGGCGGGTCGTGTTTATATCAGACACGATTAAAGTCAACACAAACACAATCCATTTATTAAATGGGTTGACACGATACTACTGTTGAGTTCAGTTTTGATGATGATGAATGCAAAACATTCATGAAATAGGTGCAAAATTGCAAACCCACTGATATCTGGCAAAAACGCACGTTGATGAATGTATAGTTGACTTCTATGCACACAACAAAGCCTACAACGCACGTAGACGAGAAGTAGATTGATGAAGAGAAACTCTACGCACGCAGAAGAGGCGAACAACACACGTAAACAATGCCTGATTGAAATAAAGCCAAGACGCTCCTCAGAAATTTGAATTTGAATATTCCTGACATTCTCTGACACAAATCACATGCTAAATCAGAGGTGCATACTTTGATCAAACGACTACGCACGTAGCAAGCCACTGGGTGGAAATTGCATATTCTGAATATCAAAGCAATGCACGTAGAAAATGGTATTATGCACATAGAACTCAAGATCAACGTAAGCAATAAAGAAGCAACGCACGTAGATGTTGATCTACATAAAGCCGAGACCACTGGAGTTCTATCATTGCACGTAGACTTGCATACATAACACGTAGAACTCAGATGGAACGAAGTATTACGCACGTAAATGGTGGCTATGCACGTTGTGAAAGGTGACGTCAGTACTAAGCAAAATTTGTTTTATTCTACAACGGCTACTTCAAGCCTCCAATGGCTATATTCTTACAAATGACTATAAATAGACGTCTCAAAGCAGAAGAGAAGTAAGAGAGAAACATTTGCTAAGACTTGCTAATCATTTTATCTCTCTTCTTTACCTTTACAACCCATTTAAACTATTTACTTGCAATGTTATTGTTAGGTTGGTGTGAGCCTTAAATCTGCTATTCCTTTGGGTTAATTTTGTAACAAGCAAAGTTATTTGCTTGGGATAGATAAGTTTTCTAGTGAGCCTTAGAAAACTAGAGTTTCGATTTGCTAGTTAATCCCGCAAAAACTAGTGATTCGGTTTCTTAGTTGATCCCGTAAAAACTAGAGGTGTGGTTTGCTTGTTTTGTCATAAAAACAAGTGTAACGGTTTTTTTGTTAATCCTGTAAAAACAAGGTGTTACGGTTTGCTTGTATATCCCTTACTCTCTAAACATTGAGCTTTGACTTTCTCTCTCCCTTATTCTCTCATTTACTTTGCCTTGCACTTGCTTTATCTTATTTGTAAATTGGTGATTTATTGTTTCCGCACTTATATTTTGATTTTGATTTAAATGAACTTTGTTATTTGTGTTAGTTTGCAAAAGATTTTCAACAAAATTTTTGAACTTGCTAAAAATCTAATTCACCGCCCTCTTGTAGTGTCATTCTATTGCATACTGGGACATTCAACAACACGATTATTAACGGGTTGACACGACACAAGTAACCCGTTTAATTAAATAGGTTGTATTTTTTATTAAAATTTGACACAATCCGTCAACCCGTTTAACTAACTTAATCTGTAAAATAATTACACACAGCTCATTTATAACTTATTTAACCTATTTAACATTCCAATACAATTCAAATTAAAATACAATTAAAATTAATAAAAAAATCCAAATAAAATGTTCAAAATTTATTCACAAATAATATCTAAAAATACAAAATTCATACATATTTTACATAATTTAATCTTATATTCTGCATAATTTAATTATATATATTATATTAAACGAGTTCGCGAATCGATATGACACAACCTGTTTAGTTCGTATCATAAACGGGTCGATCCGTTTATGATATGAATCCGTTTAAGTTCAACTCTAATCCGCTAATTTTACATGTTACATGTTATTATGTTGTGACCCATTTTGACACGTCTACCCAACATCACTGTGACTTCAGAGTGACCTTAGAATGAGAACTCAAAATGGATTTTCAGAGATGCAGAACAAAACACCAACACCACCCAAACGGACCACCGCGTTGTCGCTGCCATAAACCTCCATCACCTCACTCTGCAACCCCCATTCCATGCGTTATTAGAAATCCTCCAAATTAGAAAACAAAAATCAAACTCCAAATCTACCACCACCACACAACACATAACTCAATCATAGATAATTACTTCCATTATTGGACCCACTCCCCTATCAAATCTCTCGGCCACCACCACCACCATTGTCTCTTTCCATTTCCACTGTAACCACCACTTACTCAAACCCACCACTAAAATCTCCACATTAGACAAAACGGAATGAAAATTTTAAAAAACAAAAGTAAGAGACCGCAAAGAGAGATAGAGAGGGAGATCTGGAGGAGAAAGAAGTTGTGTGGAGTTGGTTCTCTTTGCCTCGATCTCCATTGCCTCACTTCTCTTTCCTCTTCACGCTTCAGTTGCAGATTTGCCTCGCTTCTCTCTCCTCTTCACCTAGATCTCTGTCGCTTCACTTATCTCTCCTCGTCGCGTTTTGAGGTCCGACGAACGGAAAGAACAACAAGTGACACGTGGCGACCACTGTGTTTTCTGGACTGTAGAGGTGTGGCCAGCGGTGGCGGAGAACCTCGATGGACTGCCTTTGACATTTTGTGCGTAATTTTGAGGGAGAGAGAACGTGAGAGAGATGGAAGTGGATTTTCGCTTTGAATGGAGATAATTTTTGGATTTGGGTTTGTATTTTAATGGAGATGGAGGTGGATTTTGGTTTTGAATGGAGGTGGATTTTGGTTTGGATCTGGTTTTTGCGTTTTTTGATGGAGACTGATTTTGTTTCAATCACCGTCTTCTGACCATTCAAAGAGAGGAGAAGAGAGGGAAATTAGCAACCTTAGCATGTGTGGTTTTGAGATTTTGCTTTTTTCGTTAAACTTAATATGCAAGTTGAAATTAAAAACCGAAACGACTATTTTAAAACTCATAGGTACTGAAACATATCAATAAATCTCATACCGTCATAAATTTCGCCCGATTATCAATTTATGTCCTAAAGAAAAGTAGAGATAATGGTAAGAATTAAAGAGATTACGCTCAAAAACGAAAATTTTGGCAAAGACTAAAAGGGAATCGACATTTATGTTTCTGATATGCTGGACATTCTGAACTTGATCATCGGGGTTAAATTTCCTACTAAAAACGGCCCTCTATATCGAGATCACAGCTTAAATTTCCAACCAAAGTTCTGATCTTTAATTTATTTTATGGTAGCTGCCTCGGAAAATGTGCAAAAAATTCATGTTTATGTATAGTGACTGATGCTGTGGCGTTTCTTATTTCATTTTCCTCCCATTTTCTGCATGCAACCCCATTCTCCGTAAATTCTCTTCTAATCTGAAAAGAGTGTTGGTGGGTCTATTATTCCTTGTTTTCTTTCTCTAATATGTTTTTGTTTCGTATTAATTTGATCATTTGTTGTTGAATTCATTCATTTGTATTTTGATTAAGGACCTGTGTCATGAGTTGAAATGGAAGAAGGGACACGCACAAATTGCAGAAGCTGGGAAGAGGAAATTTATTGGACCCATTTCCAATGCATCCACTTCTCTCTGTTTCTGAACGCTGGTTTTGATCGGCGAATGGTATGATCTCTATGCTACCACTTTGGTATTCCTGCATCGTAAATTCAATTTTGGTTCTAGTTGTCATTGCCAGAACCTTCGGGCTATAGGTTTTTTGATCTTCTTTAAACTTAAACAGGGTTTGATTCTACACATTATAATCTTATACAAAAAAACCAACTGTAGGCTCATATTTGCTTAGAAATGTAGTGAGTCCTCATTAATGGCAAATTGAGAGATTATGCTACTGTTTTTTTCTTAAATGCTACTGTTTTTTTCTTACTTCAATTCATGTGGTTTGTAGATTCTCTATCATGTCAATTCCTCCAGTCCTATCCCTATAACGGAGAAAAACTTTATTGTGATATGTATTAAATTGCAGGCCATCCCTGAAAATTTTACCAGAAAAATGAGTAAGAAGTTGCCGGAAGTTGTGTCACTTAAAGGCCCTAGTGGTGCTACATGGAAAGTAGGACTGACAACAAATGATAACACCATGTTCTTTAGTAACGGTTGGGAAGAATTTGTCAAAGACCATCTCCTGGAAGAGAATGATTTTCTTGTCTTTAAGTACAATGGGGACTCGCAATTTGATGTTTTAATGTTTGATGGCCGAAATAAGTGCGAGAAGGCAGCTTCTTACTTTGTCAAGAAATATGAACATGGAGGTCATGAAAGTGGATTTCAGGTGAAAAGGACAACCGGTGAAAGTTTTATTGATGTTACCTTTGACTTTCACAATGACCTTGTTGGTTCACAGCAGAACAGAAATGTCGATAATGATGATGGCACTATGCCTGTAGGGAAGCCTAAAAAATCCAAAGTTACTCTTCGCAGAAGTTGGCGATACAATAATTCCTTTCGAGCCTTGCAGAGTGCAGGCAGTAAAGAACCTTCTTCTGATTCGGAGGAATTGGATGTCAAACCTGGTATGCTTGTTTATATTCTGATTTAGTTTCCAGCATCAGCATCATGTAGAACTGTATTAATGTATCCTCAGAGAAGCAGTTCGTAGAAAAAATTTTCATCCTGGAAATCCTGGAATATCTATGGCTAACATGTCCTGCAGCATCAACCATGTGGTTTTGCGGGGATTGATCAGTTTTCCATGCTGCTAGGTACATAAATTTGTTGGTATGTTGTATTTCATAATTAATAATGTTTTATATCTCTTCTTTTCTAGATGTTGGCCAAATGTCCCGCACCAACACACCTATGCGAGGAGCATTACGGAAGCATAACCTTCAATTAGCCAGAGCAGCAGTTAGCAATGATGGATTTATTGTAGTTTTAAAACCCTCTCATTTGAAGGACAAATATTATATGGTAATTTTGTATTTCATTTCCCAATCCATATCCTCTCTTGCATTGCATTCCGTTGCATGATTCCGCCTTTAAAGTTGCTCTTCTTAGAAATAGATAAAACTACTGATGTTTGGTCTTATTTCTTATTGATTTCGTGATTCTTATCAGAATTTACCAGTTGTGTGGATGAAGAAATATCTCTCTCTGGAAAAGCAAGACGTAATTCTACGTTTTGAAGGAAAAACATGGAGCATCAGATTCTTATGCCGTAAGCTTCGTCAGTCAGGTTACAGAGGAGCATTTTCTTGTGGATGGAGGAAATTTGCTATCGATAATAAATTGCATAAATCCGATGTGTGTGTGTTTGAACCCGGCAGCAAGTTGAACAACTTGGTCGTCCTAGATGTCCATGTTTTTCGTGCTGCGCAGTAAGCAACGCCGTTTTCCCCAGCCTGTATATGCAAACTGTCAAGGTCAATCACTCCTTTTAAAGAGAAAGTAACGGAAATGCATCCTCGGAAAACCTGAATCCCTCATTCACCGATGTTATGGTTTTCGGATGTTAAATAACCTAGTAGCTTTCGGGTTGTACTTGGAATTGTAATATCGGCATGCAGAGCTTTCAAATTTTGATGTATATAGTTGCTTAGTCTAGTTGATGTGCTGTGTAGAGTAGAATTTGTACGCAAATGTAATGTAGATGTAAGTATTTGTTTTTTATCCCATGGCAGATGGACTTTTTATGATGTGTTTGATCTGTATGATACTTCCTGGAACAGTGGTCGATATACAATGCTAGTGTTCTTATCTCTTGCTTGATTGCTATATGCATGGGGTCTATATATATATATTTATGGGATGCATTTGTGTAAGCTGTAACAGGTTGAACATAACAATGCCAAGTCAATTGCCAAAATGTGACGGCAGAGTGGAGATGAAAATCGAGACGGTAATAATGTGACACAAGATATTAAAGGCCAAGGCTGCTCGGCCTTTAAGGAGTCTGTCTCGACACTCGGCAATGCCAATGCCACTAACTCCAGCTGTGTCTTGCTTGCCTCCTACATTAATTCTTCCAGCATTCCCGTGGAGCAAATAAAATATGAGCATCTCCAATGTGGCATGTACTTTTAGGCTTCAGCTGCACTGTTGATAAATATAGATAACATCATTAATTATTAATTATATAGATTAAAAATAAATATTATTTTTATTACAATTATTTACTCCACTTTTTATTTCGTCAAAATTTATAAATTATTTAAAAATAATAGGTAACCCAGAATAAAATATATGAAAAGTGAAAATTTCATTAATAATAGATTAAATAAAAAATTATTTTAGACTCAATAAAAATAGTTAGTCAAAATTATTTTTTATATTATTTTTGAAAATAAAAGAATAAATTAAGAGAGAATTGAAAATACTTTATGAGAAATGACCGCAAAAAAATATTGAATTACAAAAAGTATTGAAGATGCTGTAAGAAACATTCTTTCATTGAAAATACAATCAACTTGGCATCTGGTGATGGTGTGAGAATCGGATCATAAAATTATGCAACAAAAATTACATCATAAAATCAAAAATGGTAAACCGACGATGGTCCAGACCAGGTTAGTGAAAGACGGAGCAGGACACTCTACAGTGCTTGTTTCCTCAAAAGAAAGATTTTATAAAAAGGCCCACTGTGCCCTAAGCATGGCCTCACAGAGACCTGGTACGTGTTGGCTTTCGAATAAACGAAAAACTCTGCCTTCTTCTCTCTGCTGCCTCTCTCTCCTCTTAAAAATGGGGAAAAGACCGTAAATAAATCCTTGTTATTATAGTAAAGATGATCACAAAAAAACACTAAATGATCTTCAGAGTGTAGTGTTAGAGCTGTATAATTATACTAGATAAATTTAAAGAGTTAAAATATTATTTTATTTATGTATTAATATTTTTTAAAATTTAAATAAATATTTTATTGATATAGTATATAAATAATATTTAAGAGTAAATAATGATAGATTACTTTTATTAAAGTATTATAATTTTTTTAAAAAATAATTAATTTATTAATAAAATATTAAAAAATAATAAAATTTTAATTTAAAAAAAAAAGTTAAAGACCAGCAATGCTGTAGCTGTGAGAAATAAAGTTCTTAACCAATCTGCAAATTTAACTTGGTAAAGTTCTTGTCTTCATTTGGTGGGTTTCTCTTTTCTTTACCCTTCTCGTTGTACAGCAGTGGACATGGGAGACGAGAAGGGTATTGGTTCCAGGAGCTGGGAGGAGGAGATATATTGGAACCATTTTCAGTTCATTCATTTCTCTCAGACTCTCACTTCTGATTTTGATCAGCAACTTGTAAGTTCTCTCTTTTCATCTTTTAATTTTAAACATGAAAATTTAGTTGAAATCACTTGTTTAGTTTAAATCAGTTGAAAGAAAGATTTGGGTATAAAATGGGAATGCAAATGAAAGGTGTCTCCTTGAAGAGATAGTTGTGGAAAGGAATGATTTTACTTATCAGCCATTACTATGAATGAAATTCGCAGGCAATCCCAGAATATTTTTCCAAGAATCTGAATAAGAAATTGCCTGAAACTGTAACACTAAGGGGTCCTAGTGGCAGTACATGGGAAGTTAGGCTGAAGACCAATGATGATGTTATGTTTTTCAAACAGGGGTGGAAGGAATTCGTGAAAGATCATCATCTCAAGGAAAACGATTTGTTGGTGTTTAAGTACAATGGGGATTCGCGGTTTGATGTTCTAATTTTTGATGGAGAGAGCTTGTGTGAAAAGGCATCTTCCTATTTTGTTAAGAAGAGTGAGCATAGAGAAAGTAGCAGCGGTTGCCATGGGAAGCGGAAAATTGGGGAAATCTCTGGTGAAGGGTCTCCGCAAGAGGTTAATCGAAGCCCCTCACCAGAGAAGTCTGCCGATAATAATGTCATTGATACGCCACCATTATACCATTCTATCACATCTAAAGCCAGAAATAGAAAGCTTCGGAGACCAACTGAGCAAAGTGAACCCTCTTGGGAGTGGCAAATTCGAGGAAACGGACAACATTCTTCCTTTGATGAGGAGATAGAAACCAAACCTGGTAAATTTCATCATTTCGTATAGTTTAGAACATTCATTTATACAACAAGTTCTGTACTTTAGGAATTACCTATCTTTTTATTTGTTCAATGTGCTCAATGTCAAATATGCTGCATTGTTCTTTATGAATTTGTTTACTCGTTGACAAATCTCTTTGTTCGCTTTCATTTATCAATCTCCTCGAATATATTTTGATGTTCTTAAGATGGATTTGTGTTCTTGATGTAAACTTTTTCAAATTATATGTGATTCAGATGTTGGACAAGTATCCTTAAGCTCATATCCGGTGTATGATGTGCCATACATATCAAGTAAGAGGCCTGTAACGGAGGAAGAGAAACAAAATGCATTGCAATTGGCACATTCAGTATTAACTGACGCTGGGTTCATTCAAGTTATGAAACCTACACATGTACTTAGGAAGTTTTACATGGTATGCATATCCCTTACATAGATCCATAGTATGAGTTTGCTATTTCCTCCTCCTTTTTCTTTTGTTTACTTGAGTTCATAACTAATTTTTGGTGTATCTTCTTGGTGATAATTTCGAGATTCGGCATTACATGTTATGTCTGTGTATTGTTCCATCAGGTGATCCCTTCGGGATGGATGATGAGACATCTCAAAGCTCTACTAGAAGAAAATGTGGTTCTACGTATTAAAGAGAATACATGGCGCACAAAATTTCTGTATCAGAAATCTCGCAACAGTGGAGGGCTTTCTTCTGGCTGGAGGAATTTTGTTGTGGATAACAAGTTGCAGGAATTTGACGTGTGCGTCTTTGAACCTGGCAGCCCGATAAACAACTCCATCGTTTTGGATGTTCAGATCTTCCGTGTTCAACCATAGCTAGTTTTCAACCTTGGCCTCTGACCCACAATGTGTTAAAGAGGATAAAAAAACTTACAAGCAGTAATCCGGATATGTTTACTGTTTCAGTAATTCTAATCATCTCAGCAAAGCAAGCAAAAATCTGTTCGGATTTATTTTAGGAAATCACGTCGCAATTCACACGAGCAAGAAGTCCATGGAGAATATCTAGTGAAATTAGCACT
>CAODLS010632402.1:0-14287 GCA_948243855.1 Flueggea neowawraea
ACCCACCATGAGAATTCGCATTTCCTTCTTGGCAAAAAGCCGGCTGAAAAGCTTCGTGAACGTCAACCCCATTTCCGATTCTCGCTGTTGATCTCTACACATATAACATCACATAACTCTTAGATCCAACAACACCCACACCCGATCACAATAAACGCACCAATTCAAACTGTAGCATAGAAATCGAAATCAGATCGAATAGATCTGGCAGTAAGAACATAAAAATCTACGCATCCTAATCAAATACAATACAATAGATCTACGAGGTTCCGCTACGCAATTCTCAGATCAGATAACAAACGAATGCAAATATAGTAAAGTATTTCAGAAAATAAACCCTAAATAAACTTGAATTTAAATACAATTTGAAAGGAATTAGTTCAGCTACAGATCAAACCGAACCGAATTGTGAAGATGAAATAGAGGCATGCACAGAAGTTTCACATCGAAATTCATTACCTTCGAAGCGGAAGAGAGGGAGAGAGAAATGAAGCTTGAGCCCAACGCGAAATGTGTGGGGTGAGAAATGTAAAGCGAGGGGATTTTAAAGCAGGCAATTTGATTGGAATTAACAGAAATGCCCTTGGTTTTGGGGTTAATTTCTTTGATTAGGACTTGCGCTGAAGTGATCCATCCAATCGTGTTCTGCCACGTGAGACGGGTGAAGTGATGGGACAGATACTGTTCTTGCAGGGGTAATACAATGAATCTCGTTTTTTACTGGTATATGGTCCGGTGGTAGAGATGGAGTCTTTCTTGTTGGTTCAAATTCAAAGTTAAATTATTCAGTTTGGTACTTTTTAATCTGATGTTATTTTCTCTCTTATATTGTAACTTTTAATGAATCAATAAAATGTTTATTTTTATTAAAAAAATTCAAAGTCAATATATTTTTTTTGAAATCAAAGTCAATTTATTTGAAAAGATAACTCCACCTGATTTCTCTATCGGCGCACGTTTAGCAAAGCTTGCTAACGTGTACCGCGAGTTGGGAAATCGACCTCCGAACCCCTGTTCTCCGTGCTCCGATCGTCTTCCTCCCCTTGGGGTTGGTTATCTCGATCCGCAAAGGAGGTATTGGTGGCTAGGGCGTGGTTTATGTCCTTGATTATTGAGCTATCTAGCAGGCTTCGTTCCTCTACTGACTGGGTCAACCTCCTCTGTTGTCCCCGGCATCGGTGTCGATCTCATGGCTGACCCACCTCCGGGTGGTCTCTCTCCTTCTCCAGAACACACATCTCCGCCTGTTGTTGCTGTTACCAGTAACTTTCCCCCACTGGCGTCAACTCAGAACCCTATTGTAATCCCGACTTAAGCGACTACTGAGTCTCCAGTGACTCATGGCCCGAAGAAAGCAAGACTTAATCAGGGTTCTAGCCCGCCGTCCGGATCTAATTCGGATGAACATTCTGATGGAAGACGCCGCAAGCTATCGTTCAAAGACACGCTGATGGGTAATCTATCTTCAACCTCTGACCCAATTAATGATGAAGGGGGCGAAAAGTATGCCCATGAAGAGGACCTGTTGGAGGAAATTGATGCAGATGATGATGATCCAATGTGTCCAATTATCAATCTGTCTAAAGAAGAGTATGCCTCGATGTGTAAACCGTGGCGGAACGCACTGATTGTAAAGGTTGTAGGCAAGCACCTTGGATTCTCAATCATACAGAGACGCATCACCCAAATGTGGTGCATCAAAGGGTCAGTGACAATCACAGATGTGGGGAATGACTTTTACATAGTCCGCTTGAACTCAGAAATAGATTATGAGACTCCTCTATTTGGAGGCCCCTGGCTCAAATCAGACCATTACCTAGCTGTGCAACGATGTTACCCCGGCTTTGACCCTGAAATAGCCTCGGTTAAGCGAATGGCAGTGTGGGTACTCATTCCTCATCTCCCAGTGCAATTTTTCAACAAATTATTTCTGGCCAGAGTAGGGAATAAGCTTGGTAAAACCCTATGGGTGGATGAAACAACCTTGGAGGCTTCGCGTGGTCAGTTTGCTAGAGTGAGCATTGAAGTGGATCTGGAAAAGCCTCTTATATCGAAGTTCCGATGTAGACGCCGCATATGTAAGGTGGAATACGAAGGTTTACATACTGTTTGTTTTCTCTGTGGTAGATATGGCCATAGGAAAGAGAGTTGTCCTACGGCCTCCTCCGTAGTTGAGATGGAAACCAACATGGGCACTTCTGAGCATCAGTCCCAAATGTTGGATTTGAATCTGGAGGAGTCTAGACCAGAGCTGTTCAATGACTATGGCAATTGGATGTTGGCTCACAAGCCTGGGAGGCGTAAAAAGTTAACCACTAATTCATCCTCATTTGATCAGGCTGGTACATCCTACGAACACCCCTCCAACAAAAAGAATATGACATCTGCGCCTCAATCGACAAATGGCTCTAGGTTTACGGCCCTAACAGTGGCAGTGGAGTCGATGTCCCCTAATGTCCTTCCAGCTAAAGTGAGTAACAACTCGGCACAAAACAGTCTCATTCCTACTATCCTAACCTCCACAATCCCTGCCAAACAAGCGAATACTACAAGTCGGATCCCTTCTAAGATTTAAAAAAAGCATCGAAAAAGGAGAATGTTTCCTCTAATGCTCTTAATGAAACTATTGCTTCGGTGAGTTCATCTAAGAAGGCGAATCCCCCGATGGCTGCCGCTACTTTAGCACAGAGCACAACCCCAATTCCTACAAGTTCCCCGGTTGAGTCCACTGTAATAAAAACCAAGATCCAATCCTCTGGAGTATCACTTGAGTCGGCTCAACCTCCTGTCTCTACACAGGGCCCCCTGCCCCTTCAAGTGTCGAGCACTCTCCAAGAACCAATATAACCTCACTACCTCCCTATTCACCTTGCCTCTCCTCAATGGTGGACTCGGACACTAGGGGTTTAGAGGACTCTAATGCTGAATCGTCAAAAATCAAAAATGGATGCTGATGTCGTGGTGACCCCTGACGTTGTTATGGATACAAAGATGGCTTCTAATGAAGTTTATAGAGCTGCTGAACAGCAGCATTTTCTCTGAGTCTTGTGCCCCATCAGGTCTCTTTTGCTCGCCTCCATGATATTAGTGTGGAATTATCGAGGATGCTCCAACCGAAGATTTGGTGCAGATTGTAAGACTCTACTTTTAGTATTTCGCCCTCAGGTGGTTGTTCTTATTGAGCCTTGGTGCAGTGGTCTTAAGGAAGATTCAATTATTAGACAACTTGGTTTTAACCACAACATACGAGAAGAAGCCCAGGGCTTCTCTGGGAGTATTTGGATATTATGGTCCAACCCGAATATCTCAATTACCAAGCTGGCTTCTTCTCGTCAGTTTATCCATATGAGAGTGACCTTGAATAATTTCTCGTGTTTCTTTACAGCAGTGTATGGCAGCGCGGTTCCTGCAAATCGAAAGGAGCTCTACAACTCTATTCAGAATTTCTCTTATTCGGTAGATGGGCATTGGCTTCTAGCTGGTGATTTTAATGCTATGTTGCGCCTTGAAGATAAAAGAGGAGGTAAGACCTTTCAATTTCACAGTTATCGTCACTTTGCCAACTGCCTTGATGAATGCGGTCTCCTAGACTTGGAATCCCGTGGTCCTCATTTCACCTGGGAAAGAAATGGTGTAGCTGAGAAACTTGATTGGGCCATTTGCAATGCACAGTGGAAGTCTTGTTTTCCATTGTCTTTTGTAGACCATCTTCCATGGATGCGATCGGATCACAGACCTCTTCTAATCCGTTTAGAGTTAAACTCTGGCAACTCCCCTCCCCGGCCTTTTTGCTTTCAAAATGCTTGGCTCCTGGATGACAGGTTTAAAGATGTGGTAAGTCACTCTTGGAGTTCCAATTGTCATTTTCTTGAGGGTCTCGCTACATTTACTAATGTTGTTATGCAATGGAACAAAGACCATTTTGGTAACATATTCTACAGGAAAAGAAGGATCCTCAATCGATTGCAGGGAATTCAACTACCTTTGGAGAAGCGTCCTAATCAGTTCCTCCAGAGACTAAACACTAGCCTCCAAGCTGAATTAAATATGGTTCTCTTCAAGAAGAAACTTTTTGGAAGCAAAAATCTCGGGACAACTGGTTATCTCTGGGGGATAAAAACACTTCTTACTTTCATAAACATGTTGTGATTCGTACAGCTAGAAGGCGTATCCTTTCCCTTCTTTCAACAGATGGAGAGCGGATTACTGACTCTAATATGTTAAAAACAATGGCTGTGTCATTTTTCAAATCCCTTTATAATGATGATGGAGTGGGGTTGACTTTATATTCAGATGTGAATTTCCCAATTCTAACAGGAGATCATTATCTTTCTATTAGTTCCTTACCTACCGAAGAGGAAATACACAAAGCTGTCTTTTCCATGAATGGTCATAAGGCGTCTGGCCCTGACGGTATTTCTGCACTATTCTACCAATCTCAGTGGAGTCTCCTCAAGAGTAGTTTCAAAAATTTCATCCATCAGTTATTCTTGGGGAAACAATCTGTAAGTGCCATTAACAATACCCTTATCTCTCTGATTCCGAAGGTTACCCATCCCAGTATGATGTCTCAGTTTCGGCCAATTGGGTTATGTAATGTTGATTATAAGATCTTGTCTAAAATCCTTGTCTCAAGAATCCAACCATTACTACAGAAACTAGTAGGAGCTGAGCAAGCTAGCTTTGTTCCCGGAACACAAATTGTTGACAATATAATCGTGGTGCAGGAAATTATACATTCCATGAGAACTATGACAGGAAAAAGAGGATTCATGGCTATTAAAGTGGACTTGGAAAAGGCCTATGATCGTATTAAATGGCCTTTCATCAAGGAGACTCTCGAGTTGTGTGGTCTGCCTAGAGATATTATCCGGTTGGTTATGGAGTGTATCACGTCAGTTACTATGCGTGTTCTATGGAACGGAGAGGAAACAGAACCCTTTACACCTTCTTGTGGGATACGGCATGGAAAGATTAGCGCATGTTATTAAAGAGGCGGTCAACAACGATTCCTGGCATCCTATTAAAATCAGTAAGAATGGTCCCCAAATCTCCCATGTGTTTTTTGCTGATGACTTCTTTGGTGAAAGCTCCTTATCTCAGATGAATACTATTATAGCTTGCTTGGAGAAATTCTGCACGGCCTCGGGGGCTAAGGTGAGTATTCAAAAAACTAAGCTCTTTTGCTCTAAAAATACCTCTAATGCCCTTGCATCGAGTCTCAGTTTAGTAAGTGGATTTGAAAAAGTTAACAACTTGGGTCATTACCTTGGAGTGCCGCTCTTTCATGGAAGAATTACTAAAGCTAATTATAGCCATATTTTGGATAAAGTCCGAAGACGCCTTACTGGGTGGAAGAGTAACTGCCTCAGTCTTGCAGGAAGATTAATTTTGATTCAATCTGTCCTCTCTTCCCTTCCTGCTTACACAATGCAAACTGCTCCTATTCTCAAAACCATATGTGAGGAACTAGATGCTCTCACACGTAAGTTCTTGTGGGGAAGTTCTGAAATGAAAAGTACACCTTGTCAATTGGCACTCAGTTTGTACTCCAAAGGAAATGGGTGGTCTTGGGTTACATCCAGCTGCTACTGTTAACAAAGCCTTTATGCTCAAACTGTGTTGGAAATTCCTTACTAATCAGTCCTCTCTTTGGGCTCAATTCCTCTGCCATAAATTTTTTGGAGGTCAGTCATCCAACTTCTCTCATACACGGTTGAACAAGTGGTCTCCTTTGTGGCGGGTTGTTATGGAAGCCTCCCTATTTGTTCCAGAAATCTGCTGCTGGTCTGTTGGAGATGGAAAAATGTTAAATTTTGGTTGGATGATTGGAAGATGTGGGGCCCCTGATCAACCATGTCTTATCCCCTCTTGATGATCTCTCTCTCCAACTTACTGTTAGAGATGTTTATCAAAGAATCCAGTCAAGAGCCTTGAACTTGCACGATGCTCTTCCGAAGGAGTTATTACAAAAACTGATTGTGACCATGTCTCCTCTCTCTGATGAGCACAAAGACATATTAGTGTGGAAACTCACCAAAACAGGTATCTTTTCCCTTTCCTCTGCTATTAAAGCTCTTTCCAGTCCTGATGTTACTCCATGTGATAATTCTAGTGATAAAGTTTGGAGCTTGCTTTGGAGATTAGATTGCCCTCAAAGAGTGAAATCTTTCTTATGGCTCAACGCTAGAGGTAAACTTCTCTCTAACTCTCAAAGATTTAAGAGACACTTTGCCTCCTCTGCTAGTTGTAGTCTTTGTAACAATCAGAATGAAACAGTTTTACATGCTTTGCGTGATTGTAATTACGCTAAAAAACAGTGGCTTTACATCCTCCCACGGAAGCTTCGGCCACTTTTCTTTTCAACAGATCTCCAGCAGTGGTTGTGCTATAATTTATAGAATTCAAAGCTGCAATCTCAAGGTGTTAATTAGCCATTCCTCTTTAGTGTTACAACATGGTTAATCTGGGGTGCCAGAAACAAACTTCTATTTGAAAAGAGCCTTTGTCTTTAGGGGATCCAAACGGTGAAGTTGTTCCTTACTGCCAAACAAAGAATTGTTAATCTGCAGCTGCCAGAGAAGATAACCCGTGAGGGGATCAATTGGACCAAGCCTCCTAGTGATTTTGTGAAGTTAAATGTGGATGGTGTTGTTGTGACAACTAGTGAAATCAGTGCAGCCGGTGGACTAATCCGAAATGCAACAGGTATGGTGGTGGATTGTTTCCCTATGAGGTTAGAATTTTGCTCCCCTTTATTTGCTGAATTGTGGGCTATGAAATAGACTTGAAAGGCATTGAAGAAGGGATTCCGACAGGTTTTGCTAGAATCAGACTCAACTCTTGCAGTTGAAATTGCTATGAAACCTGATCTGTGGAAAGGTCGCCAACAGGGGCTGGTGAACAGTATACGGGAGTTGCTTAAACGACCCTGGACCGTTTTGATTAAGCATGTTTTTAGAGAAGCCAATAGTAGTGCAAACTGGTTAGCGAGGTATGGTCTAAGATTGCCATTAGGTCATGTTGACCTCTGTCATTTTCCTGCTGAGTTCTTTCAGTTATTGTATTCAGATTATGTAGGGGTTCCATCCCTATTGACTCTAATTTTCATGTAATGAATCTATTTGTCCAAAAAGAAATTCAAAGTCAATTTTGAAAATGGCGCAAAAGTAATAGAAAAATAATTTAATTAAGCTGTTCAATTTTGATTCTTTTCTATTATTTCTTTTTTTATAAAGAAAATCAGTTGTAGCCTCACGTTCTTAGGTTAGATCTGGGAGATTCAACTCATTGAGAGATCAAGTTCAAACCCACGTACAGAGCACGCTCACTGCAAGAGCCGGTCGCCACTCTCTTTTGGGGCTAATTACAAAAAAAAACTCGATTAAAAATAAATAAAATTATCCCAAATAATAGTTATTTTTTGCCGTATGCTGAATTTAATATTTATTACGACATAATTTTATATCTAATACGACGGAGGTTACATGTAAATATGCTTGAATAAAAGAAGGAGAACTATCTCGGCAACGTTGATGCAGTAGAAGAAAATCAAGCTCGATGCATGAATTAGGTCGTCGGCAGCGGCGACGTCGTAGAAGAGGGACCCTCCGGAGTGGTTGTGGAGGTTAAGGCCACGACCCTTGATCGGAGACACATGATAGTCAACGACAACAACGAGATTTTGTTCGATCGATGTAAATATTAGCAAGAAAATGAAGATGTTGAGTTCGGTTTTGATGACGATGAATGCAAAACATCCATGAAAGATGTGCTTAGTTGAAGACTTGTTGATATGTATCAATAAAGCACGTTATACGTCTATAACGCCCATTGATCATGTGAAAAATGACATTAAGGCGTGTTGCAGTGGAACCAAGACACGTAGATTATTCATTCCGGAAGGAAGTGAGTATCAGGTGTTTATCTACACACGTTGTATGTTATCAACACACATTGTCGAAGGTTCAAATTGATGAGAAAAATGTTGGTTGGCAACCAAGGCGCGTAGAAGGAGAAGAAGGCACAGAGATGGATTAAAGGTGCAAACTTTGATGAGATGCTCTACGCACGTTACACATGAACAACGCACGTTGACGAGGTTCGAATGAGAACAAATCCAAGACGCTTCTCGGGATTTGAACTTGAATATTATCTAATATGCTGATGTGGAAATCTAATGTGCAATCTTGATTATGACCGCCAACATACGTAAAAAAAGAAGAAACGCACGTTGATGAAAGTCTGGGTGAAAGTGCATATTTTGGAATGCAGAGCAAGGCACGCTGATCATTCATCAAGGCACTCTGAAGGCTTTATCAAGGCATGCTAATGAAATGCGTTTTTCAACCAGAGGCACTGCAACTTCAACAAAACACACTAATGGCTAACAACACACGCTGATCATTGAGGACATATCTGAAGAACGCTCGTTGAATACCAATAACGCACGTTAATACTAGTGACGCCAATTAAAATCAGAATTCTCTCTCTCACAACGGCTACTTCGAGACTCCAACGGCTATATTATCTCAAGTGGCTATAAATAGACATAATAGAGCAGAAAGAAGACAAGAGAGACCTTTGTCAAGACTTGATATTTATTTTCTCTCTCATTTCTATCTTGCTAACCCATTTGAACTATTTACTTGCTATCATATTGTTGGGTTTGTGTGAGTTTTAGATATGTTATATCTTTAGGTTGATTTTATATCAAACAAGATTGTTTGCTTGGGGTAGATATATTTCCTTGTTAAGCCTTAAAAAAATAAGAGTGATTGCTAGTGAGCCTTATAACACTAAAATATCGATTTACTAATTGAGGCTGCAAAAACTAGTGGTTCAGTTTGCTAGTTGAGCCCGCAAAAACTAAAGATTTGATTTACTTGTTTTGTCCTAAAAACAAGTGGCACTAGTTTTCTAGTTGAGCCAACAAAAATAATGTGTAATGATTTGCTTGTTAAACCCGCAAAAATAAGTGTTGTAAATAGTTTTCCTCCACCCGCAAGTGAGGAAGATAATGGATTGAAATTCTCTAGAAGATCTAGAGGAGTGAACATAGGTCAAAGAGGACCAAACCACTATAAATCAGATTTGTGATCTCTTCACTTACTTTTTCTTATTTGTTTTGCATTTGATTTATATTGTTGTGTGTGGATTGGATCTTTAGTTTTAAGTTGTTTCCACATTTAACTTTGATTTTGGTTTAAAAGAACTTTGTTATTTGTTTTAGTTTGAAAAAAAAATTCCACAAAATTGTTAACTTGATAGAAATCAAATTTACCCATCTCTTGGATTATCATTGTATATTGGGACCGAAACTTACATAAGAGACCAAATAAGTTTAGAACTCCCTTTCAAAACAAAATACATAACAACTAAAAAGGTTTAGTTTCATCCAATCTTTCGTAGAATTCATTTATTAATTTATTCACATAAATCAATATCATTTCATTTGATTGGTACAAATCACCAAATTAACTACCTTCGAGGGGTAGCCGAGTGGTAAGGACTTACTGTCCTCAGTTCGCATGCCGTGAGTTCGATCCTGGGAGGGAGCGGCATAATCTCAGGTAGCCTTGGTTGTCATGGATCTACAACATGCATTAGAGCTTGGTTGATCAGGCCTCTACTGCTCGTCCTCGATGAGGTGTTACGGTTACCACATACTTACACGGTCACACAGCTATGGCTCTAGAAACATTCCGTAGTGGAGAGAAATTAAGTCTGCATGGTTACACCCAGCAGAGATACGCTACCTAGTAGTCATCCCTACCTCCCTTTTTCATTGTTAAAAAAAATCACCAAATTAATTTTATAACACAATCAAACCTGTTGATATTTTTTTTAAGAAGCCTGTTGATATTTGTTATCCAATGAACAATCTGATCGCTAAAGTCCAATCTAGTCTCGTTCATCATCTTCCTCGCATGCACTCAAACAATTGAAAAAAAAAAAACAAGAACCAAGCTCTCAACCTAACTACTTCAATCACAATCAAAATTAAACTCACATAAATAATATTCTTCTCGAGATTAACAAGCGGCTTCTTGAACTCGACAGTGCCTGGTTGTCTCGATGGCGATGGCGAGGTTTCGTTCAATTGGTGTGGCTCGTGGTTGCTGCCTATGTGTAATTTCTTGAAAATGTGATTTCCTTGTAAAATTTTCTTTTTCTCTTGTTTGGCTGTCACTTTCTCGCGCTCTTTTTTTTAGTAATATATTATAATTTTGTTAGTTTAGGTTGGTTTGTAGAGTTAATAGAGTGGAAAGTGTGTTGTTAATGGGAGTAAAAGCTTAACATAATGGTATATATGTTGTTTTTTTTTGCCTTTTTAACATAATAGACTAATTTTTTGTATAGTTTTTGCTTGGTTTTTATTTTTTAAAGTTTATTATTTAGAATAAGTCTCACTCTTTCAATTTCACGTACACATAGTTTCTTTTGTTTTTTCAGTGATTTTTCTTTGGTTGTCTTGCACTCTTGTTCACTTAGTTTTTGTTTGTTTGTTTTTTTAGTTTATTAAAATACAGATTGATTTTCACAAAGATAAAAAAACAAATAAAAACCAAAGAAAAAACAAATGATTATCAAATTACAATTTATAGATAGAGAACTACAAGAATTCCAAGAAAATACTAAATAATAATCTATAGAAAGAATACCGAAAAAAAAACTAAAGAAACCAAATGAATACCAATTTAAGATTCATGGATAGAAAAGCAAAAAAAGAAACCAAATAACAATTCATGGAAAAAAAAAACTGAAAACCAAATAAATAACAAATAATAATACCTTATAAAAAAAACCAAAAAAATCCACAACACCGTACCAACAAATAGAAAGCAAATGAAAACCAAAAAAATACCTACTAAAAAAATACAAAATGAAAGCAATAATAATACCAAATAAAAAAATACCATAAAATAATTCATAGATAAAAGATCAAATGGAACACAACAAAAACCCAAATGACTACTAAATAACAATCCATAAATAGAAAACCAATTGAAAACCAAATAAATACTAAATAATAATTCAGAGATAGGAAATCAAATGAAAACAAAAAAAAAACAAATGTAAACAGATAGCAATAAATGAATAGAAAAAGTACCAAATGAAAACCAAATAACAACAAGCGAGAAGAAAACCAAATTAGAGCGAAAAAATAACAAACTAAAAGAAAATTTAAAAGACCCAAATAAAAAATACAAAAAAAACTACCAAAAAAACAATTGAAAACGAAAAATAACAATAAGAGTATATTTAATAAAATATTTTAATATAATAAATTAAATTAATGGGTAAAAAATAAAAACAACAGAAATATATAAAATTAAGTATGTAATTTATTAGTTGTCATCTGGTTTTCATTCTATTCTTTTGAGTTGTTAATTTCTTTTGAAAAATAAACCTCCATTGAAAACTAAGAAAAACAAATGAAAATGAAAAATAGACCAAAATAAATATTTAAATATAAGGTATGGTAGAAAAGATAAATAAAAAGCAAATATAAATATGATAGAGTTAGGCTCACGCTGGCTATGACTTTGAATTTTTATAACAAACATAGTCGTCCAATGAAAATAAGTTACAATTGATCAACACCTCCCCCCTATTTTCCGACTGAAAAAAAAAATAATTTGTTTAATTATGAAATTTTTTTACTTTTTTCTAAAAAATTAAAAAACAAAAATAAAAAAATTAATTTATATAACACTAAATTTTTTTATTATTTTTTGTTATTTTAAAAAAATAAAAAAAAAATTCTCAACTAAACATAGCCAATGCTTTCATAGAGAGAGAATTATAACCAGATGAATTACATGCAAGAAACATCAAAATCTTCACGATCAAAAGAAAAATCAAGATCTTCAAACTGAATTATTGTCATGTTTAATATTACCAATAAATCAGCTTCATGAAAATTAGATCAAAATGACAAGTAAACCCGTATCCGGCTTACACCTAGACTAGTAGATTACTAGGATATTGATGATTGATGCCAACATTGTATATTCCTTTAACATTAATATGATTTTGCATTCTGGACAAAAAATAATAATAATATGATTTTCACATTCAGACACCAAAAATAAATTATTTACATATGGAGCACCCTTAACTTGCTACTTAAGTATCTCGTCCTCGAAGCTGAACTTGCTAGTTTAAGTATCTCTTGTCCTCCAAGCTGACTTCTAAATTTTAATCTATAATTAGTGACAAAGGATGACGAATAATTAGCATACAGTTAAGGAATGGCAGCATTTCTTTAAATAACCATCTGTTCAGTTGGCTTCCGTAAAAAGAATGAGTCAGAAATTGCATCCACAGAGAGGACAATTACGATTAAAATTGAAGACAGAAAATCAAATTGCACTGAACATGAGAACAAGATAATATCATATCACCATGATGCTAAGGAACTGCTGGTCAGCGAACCGCAATACTCTGGTCTTCACTCTGCCATTAGGGTATTTACAGATTATAAATGCTTTCAGATATGGCTCGTTCATTCTAGAGTCTAGAAGTTTGCAAATCTGATAGGCAACATGAAGCATGGAGAGAGACATCACTGATTTCTGGAATCAGAAGGCTCATTAACAATATGAGGAGGGAGAAAAAAAGGCAAAAAGAAACAGAAACATGGAGGCAAAAAAGTCTACCTTGGTATTTACAACGGGATCTAAACACAGAGGATCATCTCCAGTACTGAGCCCAACGATGAATGGTCTCAACCATTTGAGGAAACAATGCGCTAACACTTTCATTTATAAGATCCTGGAAAAAGTGTATGCTGGCCTCATCATCCAAGTCCAACCGAAACTTCTCCTGAAGCTGTAAGAATCCAAAAAGGATGTGTCTGACATTATAACAGAAAAAAGGTCTCCATAGAAACATCGTGACTTACAAAAATGAAGTTACCTTAAGAATGCCCTTTTCAGGATCAGAGGCTATGTCCGGAATATTAGAACCCGCCATCAGGTGGAAAAGATTCAAAATAAGGTTACTAGACTTGCGCAGAATGTTGTATGCTTCACAACAATAGGATTTGAACCTGGTATAGTATTGGCTGCAGGAGAAAAAGGCCATCAGATTATAGCCTCGCATTTTAAGCTCAACTACCATAGGATAAATTTTCTAAGCAAACACAGGATATAATAGAGGCACAAAGATTAAAATCAAAAAGAAAAAAAATGCTGAAAAAGAGCTGGAGAAACACCTTTCTGCTCCACCCATGGCCTCAACCATTTCTTTGCAGAGCTTCATTGGTGGAGGAAATGGCTTAGGATCTCGGCCAAGAATGAAACCAAAATCAACATGGAAAAGACGCCCGTCATCCCTGAGAAGAAGGTTGTCTAGGTGCCTGTGGACCCAAACAAAATTGGCATCTTAACAAATATAATTCAGTTCCAAATAATCCTATCAACCCAGAAAGTAGGAAACTTAAGATAGCTTTGCTCCAAGAACCATGAAGATCGAGTAAAATAACATTTTCTTACAAAAAATTGAACAGAGCAAAGTACTTCCCCCATTTAGGGAGTTGAATAAATAATCTGAAGAAAACTCTGCACAAAGATATGAAGTAAGGTTCTGAACATTTCAATTTTACATGACCAGACTACCTGTCTCCAATACCAAGTATATATGTGATCACAGAATATCCAGCACAGCTTTTTATGAATGTTTCAAGACATGTGGCTGTAATTCCAAATGGTCCATGCTCGTCAGGGTGAAACTTCTGCAAATAACTTATAATACTTCGATGCTCCAAGAGAATCTGGATTTAAAGATGGTCGTCTTAGAAATCAATTACAGAGTTGAACATCAAAAGATATATATACAGAGTCATATTTCTGTAACAAACCAAAATAGAGAGTATGGATATATTCAGACAGTGAAGTAGTTCAAGCATTGTTGGATCACAGAAAGCACAATCAAGAGGAAGGGACAATTTTGGTTTGAGTATGGATAAATATAAAATCCAGAGATCATATGATGTTTCGGAAAGCATGCATGTCATTTATGTTTTCGTGATGCTTTTGTTTGTTTCCATGTTGTCCACAAAAAATCAGGTAGTTAAAGGAAAAATTTTCTTCAAATGTTGGTGGAAAAAAGTTCCTAAACCTCGAGCATAAAAGCCTACAAGGATAATCACATACCTGAGCCAAAGAATGTGATGGTATGAATTCAAGCATGCCCTCATCTTGTCCAGTTGCAAGCACCTTATATGGAGTTAAGAACAGATCAAGATTTTCTAACTTGAGCAATCGATCCATTAGAGATA